>JALLBE010001255.1:0-12024 GCA_036939795.1 Thalassiosira mediterranea | reverse complement strand
CATTCACAAGGCGACCTATCGACGTGGACCTTTGACCTCGACACATCCCAGAAAGGTGAATACGGATACCGCATCGAGATGTGCGATCAATCGGGGAATACCGTGAGGTACCCGGATACATCACTCGAAGTGGAAGGAGGTCGAGATGGCGGAGGAGGAGGAGGAGGTGGCGGCGGCGGTGGAGGCGAGATCTTTATCGACTTTGTCGTCTTTGACACAGTGGCCCAACTAGTCGATGCAGCAAGAGCCGACATTGCGAGTCTCATAAATGGCCACCCGACCAACTTGGCTGCCAAGTTTGTTCGAATGGCATTCCATGACTGCGTTGGCGGCTGCGATGGGTGAGTAACAAGTCCTTGGCACATAGGAAGGACATATTTACTCTGATCAAAACTCTGCTCACCCTCACACTCTACCCCCCATTCACAGCTGCATCGATTTGACCAACGGTGATAACTTCGGACTCGAAGAGCCAATCGATGCACTGGATCCTATCGTTGCCAAGTTTGAGCATTTTGGAATGACCAGGGCTGATATTTGGGCCATTGCTTCACTCGAGGGCGCAAGGGGCGCACAAGCGAATGGTGACGACCTTCCCTTTGAAATGATTTGGTTTGGGCGCCCGAACTGCGAGGATGCCAGGGCGGGCAATGCCATCACAGACTGTGTTGAGAACGACTGTTCTGCTAAGAGAGGACCTCACAGGGATTTGCCATCGCCTCATCTCAGCACGCACGAAATGCTCGACTTCTTCAGGTCTGCATTTGACTTCCAAGAGCCTTGGGAGACCGTCGCAATCATGGGAGCTCACACCCTTGGAACACTGGATAGAGCCAACAGTGGTGAGCGCAGCCTAACAGCTCATGCTGTTGCAACCTTTCATGCACCTTCTAACTCGCCACGCGGCCACTTGTCTACTTTGCTTTGTAGGTTTCAATGGACCAAACGGGTGGCTCGGCAACACGAACAGGCTCAACAACGGCTACTACAGTGATATCGTCGGTGGCACCCTGACAGACTTCCAAAATGGAGATTTCGAGGCAATGATGAATGCGGCAGATTGGCAGATGAGGTTTTACAACAATACTGAATTCGGCACTCCAAATAGGTGAGTAACTTATCTTGGCACATAGGAAGGAAATATTTACTTTGATCAAAACTCTGCTCACCCTCACACCCTACCCCCCAGGTGGGAATGGGAGAGACGCACTCCTCCTGATCACTTTGTCATGCTGAATGCTGACATGGCACTTGTGAGAGATCTTTCTGGTCACATCGAAGATGAAGACGGTCAAGTTAGCCAGGTGAGCTTACTAGCTGCGCATACTTCAAGGAAGACTTGTAACTAGATTCACTCCTGGCTCACTAACACTGTGCGCCTCCCGTGTTACCATAGTGTCAATTCCGCTGCAACAGGCCTGGTGGAACCGGTTGCGGTTTACCTCGCTGTCCTCATGCTGTTGAAACCTTCGATATTGCTGCAGAGTACAAGCATAATAATACCAAGTTCCTCGATGACTTTGAGGCAGTGTTCACGAAAATGTTGGAAGCAGGATCAGACACAAGTGAAGGTTGCTTGAGCCCCCCATGCCCTCTCCCTGGGACTTTCACCGAGAGCCCCACCAGCTCTCCGACTCTTCCACAGCCAACTGCTTCGCCGACCCTTACCCCTCCCACAACTAGTCCCACACCCAAGCCTACCAGGTCCCCTGAAGTGGCCATTGTAACCGAAGCAGAATACGATGCCATTGACGCTGATATTGCAGCCCTTAGTGCCGCATTTGGCAATGACAACATCTCTCGGGCTCAGTGAGTGCCACAAATATCGGACGACTTCGTTTGCATTCATGAACAGTCTCTGACGTGACATCGCGCATGATTTTCTTTTATCCACAGTTTCTTGGGAGGCATAGTCCGTCTTGTAGCACATGACTTCATGGATTTCGACATCACCAGCCCTAATAATCCCATGGGTTCTGACGGGTGCATTGATATGGAACACCCAGACAATTCTGGCCTGCCCCAAGACATTTGGTGCGATGATGGGTGCCCGCTGACCCAAGTGTACATCAATAATTTTTTCCATATGAGCAAGGCAGATTTCTGGATTGCGGCCGCCAACGCAGTCATCCGAATCGCATCTAGCGGGGCCCTTGACCTCAAGAGCACATATGTATCAGGAAGAGCTGATGCAGAGACATGTGTTGACCAGGGCCTCCGTCTCCCGGCGGCATCTGGATGTGATGCTGTCGAAGCTGTGTTTGTTGACCGGCTTGGCTTGACCCGCACAGACGCCGTTGCGCTTCTCGGTGCTCACACCATTGGTAGAGGCGACCAAGCCTTCAGTGGTCATCATGGAATATGGGTTGACACTGAGGCTGAGTCAGTGATATTTGACAAGCGATACTACGAAGAGTTCTTCCGCCGTGCTTGGATCCCAAGAAATGCCAACACAGCTACCCAGGACTGGACGTGGGGCGGAAACAATGGAGATAGCCCTCGCTTCTTTTTGAATACGGATATGTGCCTATTCTTTGACATCGAGACTACATTTCCTTGTTGTACCGACACTAGTCTTGCATTGAATGACAGCTCTAACCAATGCGACCGAGGAGGCCAGGTTCTTCGCAACACTCCGTGTCCAGGATATGTCCCTGGATCTCCTCGAGCTGAGTTTGCTAGTGCTGTTGAACTCTTCGCTGGACGCCGTCCCGGAGGAGGCTTCAACAATGACAACACACCATTCTATGATGCCTTCCGCAGTGCATGGAGTGCAACAACAACGAATGGGCTCAGTAATCTTCAGCCTCTTATACCTTCTGTGAGTACCACGCTGAATAATCATTTCAATGAAATACATCGTCAAAGTGATTTGTATTCTGACTTACTCACGTTTTCAACTTTCATATATCACAGCAAACATCGTCACCCACTCCACCCCTTGGCAGCCCAACCAGTGCCCCAACGCTCCCACAACCATCTGCTTCCCCAACTCTGCCAGCGCCCACAACTAGTCCCACACCCAAGCCTACCAGGTCCCCTGAAGTGGCCATTGTCACCGAAGAAGAATACGATGCAATTGATGCTGATATTGCAGCCCTTAGTGCCGCATTTGGCAACGACAACATATCTCGGGCTCAGTGAGTACCAATCATAGCCGGTGACATCATTTAGCTCGCAACATGGTTTTTGACACTCAATATCCTGATCATACTTCCACAGTTTCTTGGGAGGCATTGTTCGTCTCGTAGCACATGACTTCATGGATTTCGACATTACCAATACCGACGAAACAATGGGATCAGATGGATGCATTGATATGGAACACCCAGACAACTCTGGCCTGCCCCAAGACATTTGGTGCGATGATGGGTGCCCGCTGACCCAAGTGTACATCAATAATTTTTTCCATATGAGCAAGGCAGATTTCTGGATTGCGGCCGCCAACGCAGTCATCCGAATCGCATCTAGCGGGGCCCTTGACCTCAAGAGCACATATGTATCAGGAAGAGCTGATGCAGAGACATGTGTTGACCAGGGCCTCCGTCTCCCGGCGGCATCTGGATGTGATGCTGTCGAAGCTGTGTTTGTTGACCGGCTTGGCTTGACCCGCACAGACGCCGTTGCGCTTCTCGGTGCTCACACCATTGGTAGAGGCGACCAAGCCTTCAGTGGTCATCATGGAATATGGGTTGACACTGAGGCTGAGTCAGTGATATTTGACAAGCGATACTACGAAGAGTTCTTCCGCCGTGCTTGGATCCCAAGAAATGCCAACACAGCTACCCAGGACTGGACGTGGGGCGGCAACAATGGAGATAGCCCTCGCTTCTTCCTGAATACTGACATGTGTCTCGCGTTTGACATCGAGGCTACTTTCCCCTGCTGCACTGATGGCGGAAATACCGCATGTGACAGAAATGGTCAGGTGCTCAGGAACACTCCATGCGCAACTTATGCAGCAGGCACTGCACGAGAAGAGTTTGCCAACGCTGTCGAACTATTTTCTGGTCTACGGGCCGGCGGAGGTTTCAACAATGACAACACACCATTCTATGATGCCTTCCGCAGTGCATGGAGCCAGGCGACCACGAATGGTTTGACTGGTCTTCAACCTCTCGTTGGTTTTGACGCCCCTAACCAATTAACCAGCTCACCGACATCTGGACCCACAAATGCTCCTACACCTGGACCATCCAGTGCTCCAACACCTGGACCCACTGCTAGCGCCTTGCCCAACCCAACAAGCCCTCCTTCCACGACACCTGAAGGACCTGCTTGTGAAGACGAAGCGTCTTTCATCCACAATGGACGTGTGCGTGACTGCGCTTGGGTGATTGCTGGCAGCAGGTGCAAAGGATTCAGGGACCGTTGCCCCGTGTCATGCAATGCATGTACCACCCAGTAATGTGACATTTGATGTGAAGCAGGCGCTTTCTTCTATTTTGGCAATCAGGAGTTGATTTTGTGAATGTCGCTATGTGTTCATCATGCTCTGAAACTAAACTTTGTAAATTATAAGCTCGAGCAGATGATAATCTACCATGCATCCCTTCAATAATTTGTCTTGAGCAGTTCGCTTTTACATTTACCAGGATGAACAGCTTCCATATGAGTTTTTTTCCCCACTCACAACTCGTGCTGTAGAATAGCTGGTGAGTGCACGTCATTCGAGACACCACAAGATACATTTGGATGCATCCACACTTTCTTATGATACACGAAAACGGTACATCTTGGTGGACCCGGCCCAAAGGAACGGTAAAGTTATCGAAGTACCTAGGTGGCAAGATTACTGGTGGTATCTGTTCGTTTCTTAGGCTCAGCCCTACCATATACCGCAATCCAACAGCGTTTCACCCATTGAACAATGGTTCAAGGAACAGAACCACCTGCCACATAGCTTCAATTCATTCGTTTTCACATCATATTTTTAGATGCAGCGCGTGGAGCCCACCTGAAAGCAAGACCTTCCTCTTCATGAAGCCCAAAGAGTCCGAATCCAAAACTTGACCCGCAAATGAGCGATTCGGCCAGTATCAAGGTACAATGACGATTCTCTTCCGGAATCCATTAAAAAAGTTGCTCATTCTTTTCATGCTTAATATGGTATGGTAGAACCTCTTTATTATATTGTCACATCATTGACCGTGATATGCTTTTCTCGTTTGTCCTTCCTCACCGGCCAGATGCTTCCGACGGGCTCATATTTTCGTGTACGCCCTAAAATCAAACTAAATCTTGTCCCCGTCTTGTACATCCTGGATAGGGAAGACACAAGCACAAACAACAACTTTGATGCAACTGTGACAGGACCTTGTCAAGAGCTGCAGGATGTTCCGAGAATTTATCATCTCGGCCGACACCTTCACCACCACCCTGCAAATGCATGCGAGAACCCCCCGACGAACACTTGCCTATGAAGAGTTCAAATCCCAAAACTTCTTCTGCCGAGGCCTGCTCCCCTGCCTATAAAACAGTCCACTCGCCTCGTCTAGGTAAAACACCTCCCCGTTCTCGTACCGTCTGTCCCCGTAACTCTTGTCCTCCTTGTACTTCCCCGCCGGCAATTCTGACTCTTCGTACGGCTCATCGTAGTACGGATCGTACTCCACCCCATATCGAGATTCGAAATCGTCGATTTCTGCGTCCGTCATGGCGTACTCGCCGTAATCGTCTTCCTCTTCTTCCCGATCCAAGGTCGAAACGCGAGATCTACGCTTCTTCTCCCCCCCCGCGACGGTCGTCTCTCCCTCCCCGCGAAATTTCCGCGCGTACACGCTCGGCCAGGACGCGCTCTCCTCCCTCCGAACGTCGAGCTCGCTCAGCGTCGGGTCCTCCTCCAATCGACGCTCGCGGGCTTCCATGCGTCGCTGCTCGAACGCCACCTCCTCGAGCAGGTAGCGATTGTAGGCCTTGCCGAGGGAATACACGAGGCCTATGGCGAAGAAGGAGTAGGTGAAGAAGTTGTCGTCCACGTCTATTATTATTCCGTTGTAGAGGGTCGTACTCGACGGATTCGAGCGAACGATGCCATCATTTCTAACGACGGGGCTGCACTTTTGCAATGATATCTTTTGGGAAGGGTCCGCGCGGAACCGGACGGACGCCGGCGGGGCGAACGCCCGGCACTCGCGGCCGACGACGGCTATCAGCAAGAGGGAACGAAGGGCGGAGAGCATCGTCGCGTTGGCAGATATCTCCTGGTATTGTGGTCACGGAGGCGGCAGCTCAGCAAGTCCGGCCGCTATTGTCACAGATAGTGACCCATCTTCCGCTTGGAATCGTTGATCGTGGGGGCAAAGATAAAGGGCAAAGTTGAAACACGTCGAAAGCTGGTTGAAAGTTGCGTGATGTGGTTGACATCTTTAAAGGATTAAAGAAGGGGTTCTTGAATATAAACGATATGTTATCTCTGTCAAATAATGACTCAATATACATATTCACATTAAAATAAAGATATTGGTATTAATACAAATCCCTAAAGTAAATCCTTAGACATCACGCTGTAATCCGATTACCCTTTACTATCGGAGATATTGGCGATCGATATACAGTATGCGTCACGTATGTAGAGTTTTTGTGTCGCCAAACAGGCCAGACAGACCACATCCGCCACCATTTCCGCCGCTTCGGCCAACCCTCACACTTTCACACCCTGCTTCATAGCATTCATAATCCCCCCTTCATCCCTTTCACACCCCTCAAGACCGTAACCATGGCTGACGAGACCCGCGGAATCTGCGTGCGTGATGTGCCCGCCAAGGCCTTCATCGCCGCCTACGCCGAGCACCTCAAGAACTCCGACAAGTTCGAGCTCCCCGTCTGGGCCGACCTCGTCAAGACCTCCTGCGCCAACGAGCTCGCCCCCTACGGCGACGACTGGTACTACATCCGTGCCGCCTCCATCGCCCGCAAGGTCTACCTCCGCCCCGGTGTTGGAGTTGGACAGCTCCGCAAGTGGTACGGAGGAGCCAACAACAGGGGAACCAAGGCCTACCACTTCCGCAGGGCCAACGCTGGTGTCATCCGCAGCGTCCTCATCCAGCTTGAGGAGATGAAGGTCACGGAGAAGTGCGAGAACGGCGGACGCCGCATGAGCCGCGTCGGCCAGCAGGATCTTGACCGTATTGCCGGATCGGTCTTCTACGATGCCGAGGAGGAGTAAACTTCGGGACTAGTAGCCTGTGATAAAGCGTAAACTGTCGTGAGACTCACCCCAGCATGGCCAAAGCGCCTTAAGTCCTTACCATGGACGTGTCCCCAGCCTGGCCAAAGCGCCTTAAGTCCTTACCATGGACGTGTCTTGTTTTCTCTTTTCCCCAGGTCAACTCGGGATCCATCCTTAGATGAGACGAGGGTTCCTACCCTTCTTCATCTCCACCCATGCCTACTCTTTTGTCCATTGATTCCCCGTCAAATGTGTGCATGATCCTGCCTGGTGGTGGGTGCAGGCTTCAAACCTGTAGGGGCTTAGCGGCCCAGTGGTTCGATTCCACCTTGCGCACGTAGACCATCCACCATCTTTCTATGATACTCTCCAACTCTCTTGAGCCTTCCACTTCGCCCATGTACTTTCTGGCTACCTACCATAGCAAGTTGTACCATTTCAAAGCCCCCATGTGCCACACCACCTATCACCTGCAATGAATCAAGGTGGTCTAATGGTAAGTATGACCTGGTACGAACACACACTTTGGAAGGAAGAGGAGGCCCATCACGCTTCGAGCACGGTTTGAGGTGGACACTTTGTCCTGCTCTTCACTCCTACAAAGATAACATCCACCACATTTTTTTATGTATCATCAATGGCCAAGCGTAAGGGGGCACAGTTCGTGCAGTCCCATTATCATGCACCGTGAGGGCAATGCAAGAGTTCGCGCATACAATAACTCCTGAATGTCCTCATCTATTTTTGTGTCGAACAACTTGAAAGGGACCATCTATGCAAGTTACTTTGTGTAGATACGCGTACATCTACGCATGTGCTTATTCCATTATGTGCCCGTACATCTATTCATGTCCTTCATGGTTCACGGTCAATCTGAGGCGAGAAAAGGCCAAGATACCCAGAAGAGAAGAAATATGCAGTGTCTCCTTCATCTCAAAGAATAACTGTTAAGCCTACACACTGTTGTGCGGAGAAGAGATTATCTCACCCAATCAGGGTGATAGGCACTCGATCTTGGCGTCCAGAATAGACCTACACTACCGATTGATTGGTTGCGCCAGTTCATGGACAAATCCTTTCCTTCAAGAGTCTCAAGTTGACAACGAACAGTACCTGAAGAGTGATTCCCGTGCATAGAAACGCCAAGCCACAGTAACTGGATAAAATTTTCATCATTCCATGCAACATACCACTGCTCGTGCACAGACTTACAGAATGTATGCTATTGTACTGCAGACAAAGAATGCGTTAGCGACGATGCTAGATGCTAGTTTTGTGACAGAACAAGATGAAGACTTGATGAGCAGAGGAAATCAGGGTATGATTGTTCTGAATGCACCTCTCCAACGAGAGACAACGCCACTGAGCCATGATAGGAAATGTGCAGTCGTCACCGCCAAGACAAGATATCAAGCCAATGTGTCGATCGAATGATTCACATCTCGCTTCGAACGGATATAGTGCAAGAAGAATGACTTGCACCGGGACAGGCTGAGGAACTCTGAATAGGATTGTTCATAATGCACACTCATCACAAGAGACCTTTTGTCCTCGAGTCATGATGCGAAGTGTGCTGTCATCACCGTTCCTCAAACGTCAGACAAGATTACAAGTCTTACAGTAGCAACTGCATAGCGTTCTGAAGGCGCCCCAAGTCAACGATCCTTAATCGAGCAGGAAGACAGCATGCTTTTGGGTTCCATAGCATATAGTGACGCTATCTAGATCATCGACAACCAACGCCCTCAAACAACTGTAAAAAGACTCACGTAGAACATCCAGATGGGTCAACGAACACTCTGCCCGTACTAGACGCAGCTGCCGCTCTCGTAGAGATGAGAACCAAGTGGGTCCTCATCTGCTACACGCTCAAGGCGCGACCCATCACCCATAAACGTAGGACACATAAAGGGGTTGTGGCAGGTTATGTCACATCGACAGCCACCACCATTTCATTCCATCTCGAGCACCTTAGGGTCACCCAGTGCATGGTTGGATTGTGTTGACACTTGTGGCACGCATTTTACCTTGAAGAGCGGTGTGCGTGGTATATTTCAGTCTCGAGGCGCGCCTCGGTGGTACTGCGATGTTATCCGACGCGAAGGATGTACCGTGGTCCATGGTGCCATATTATGATATGAGCTCGATTGATTGCCTTGCATCTCCTTGCTGCGCTTGCTACGCAGTAAGGAGCCGCCCATCACTGAGATACAACGATGAGTGGTCTTGGAGCTTGGAGTGGAATGAGGAATAAGGAATGAGTGATCAAAATTCAAACATGAATCTTTACACCTCTAATAAGTAGTACTTCACTTCACGATCTTGTACGATACACACAAAGTTTGTGTTGTACCCTGTCCAGGTAATCTTTACTATGGTATCTCGTGTTGAAGAGCCTTTTTTAATCTTCCCTCGGAGGACAGAGATTGGCAGAGATTTAATTTACTTACGCGAGGCTGCTATCTTCTTTCTCTCTAACAAACTGTATTACCTCTAGAGAGAGTCTTATCATTTTTTACCCTGAATCAACAGGCCAGAGTTTGAACGTCATCCAGTTTGTGTCATAAAGTATTAAGAAGTTACCCCATTGCTCAATATATAGAATTGGAATTGTTGGCCGCACCTACTTGGAAGAGATTGGATTGTATGGTGTGCTGGTAGTTTTCGGTTTTGATAGGATGTTATCTTCTCTGGTCTCAAGTGTCAGAACAGAATTGGAACATTTGGCTCTATTTTGCGAACAGAAAGTTGCCAAGGAACAGTACCAGAAGAGCACAAGTGCACAGACATGCCAAGCAACAGCAAGCATGCACCATTCAATGTAGCCTGCCAATGCTCTACGCAAGACTTCCAAACCGTGTGTCATTGGTATTTTACTGCTGACAAAATGACACATTCATATGGCCAAATTCATGCAATATTGCCGAGCCTCGCATCAGCTGATGTCGTGACAGAGCAAGATGAAGATATGATGAGAACAAAATTGAGAGACAACACTTCAAATCGTCACGATCCCCTTCATGCCAAAACAAGATGGCGAATCAAAATTTGTGGACCCAAAAGCTCTCTCGAACCCATCAGTCTAAAAATACAATAACATTCAAGTTTCTTCTCATAACGCATAGCGTTCTGAAGGTGTCCTAAGATGAGGATCCTCATTTGGGTCAGATTGAGTTTGTGGTTCCGTGATTTTGATCCATCGATTCCGAAGATATGCGCCTCTCGAAAAATGCGAGTTGACATCCAGGAGAGAAGCTAGTTCTCTCATTCAGTCTCATTATATCAGTATTTTTTGCGATCATCGGCGCGGTATCATAGAAAACATCTCTCACTGACAACGTCATGATAAAAAGACTCACAGGGATAACTCTGGCAAGATATGCAGGAATTGAGCCTAGAGGCATGCACGTCACGTGGATTCTACCAAAGACAGGAATAGTGTTGTTTTGCGTTGCTTTACTTGTAGACTTGTCAACCCAACGATACCTAATCTGCTAAGGAATGTGTCAATACAAAGTATAAGCGACATGAGATGAAGCAAGATAGAACAAGAAACCATCAATGCAGAAAACCAAACGAGTTATCTCTGTCGCAACCAAATCCAACATGCACTGCCAAGGTTCTTTGGCGATTTCCACCTCGAAATGGGGGTGGCTCAGAAATTTAAGCATATAATTTTGGCTCTCATGGGGTATGGAAAAGAAAGGTCAAGATTATAATGTTTCGTCACTGCCGCCATCAAACCAGTGAGCAGATTCCACAGGCGATCCAAGACTAACAAAAGTACGAGGAACTCGGGGTATATTAAAGTTGATTGAATGCACATCCACAACGAGAGACGAAGCTCCCGAGTCATGATGCGAAGTGTGTTATCGTCACCGTTCCTCCCAAGTAAAGCCAAACGACAACAAAAACCAAGTCCAGCACTGCGCACCGGTGCAACCAAAAGCTCTCTCGAACCCATCAGTCTAAAAATACAATAACATTCAAGTTTCTTTTTCTCATAACGCATAGCGTTCTGAAGGTGTCCTAAGATGAGGATCCTCATTTGGGCGAGAGCGAGCTTTTGGGTTCCACAATATCAATCCTCGACCCCAAAGAAATAAAACGAAGCGTGTGGCGCCTCTCGAAAAATGCGAGTTGACATCCGGGAGAGAAGCTATAGTCCTCTCATTCAGTCTCATTATATCAGTATTTTTTGCGATCATCCGTGCGCGATCTTGGCAGACAAAGCTCTCGAACGCCTCTCCCACGGCCGTACAATAAAGAAAAGACTCACATTCAAACACTGCGATCGGGGCCTGCGCACGGCACTCGCGTTTGTAGTCGCCGCTCAAGGCGAGACCCATCACCCATCAATGTAGAACCCAGGAAGATGGGTGGACGAGATAGCATGCAACGTTGCCTTCTATGCCGCCGTTCCATCTCGACCACCCCAGAGTAACACGAGGTGGGAGGTTTAGTCGTCATCCTTGTGTTCGATCTGCTCGGGTACACCATGGATGGTGGTGGGTGCATCGCCCTCGTGCATCTTGCATCTCATCGCGCACTCCACCCCGAAGCACCATCATGTGTCGCTAAACGCCGTGCCGCACCTTTCGCATCGCCTGCCTCGCGATGCTTGAGCACGATGGGGCCGCCCATCATCTTGGAGCCGCGGCTGCGGTGATGATATTATTATGTTGATCATCGTGGTCGGTCCAACATTTTTATGCGAGAGGCGGAGGGAGGAGCGAAGGGTGATGTGATGGGTGTGAAGCAAGCATGCATGCACTCGGCACTCGGAGGACGGACGGAGCACATGCGTATCGTACGTAGATCTTGTGTAGCTTGTACTGAGGGTGAAGATTTTG
>JALLBE010001254.1:0-11758 GCA_036939795.1 Thalassiosira mediterranea | reverse complement strand
CATAACATCCTTCCGGACATGGGCGCAAAAAACGCTAAGGAGTTTCGGGGGCCTCTGGCCTCTGGGTGACTGCCCTCCAGGGGTCGGTCGACCCAGCGCTGGCAACATGCTACCACCCTCGCCATGCCGTGCACCTCTCATACGTCTCATATGATTCTCCAGGCCCTCCTCTACCTTGATGTATCCCTATGGGATTATATGGCAACCCTGGAAGTCGTCAGGGCTGACATGGGAAGGTCGAGGGCATCATTTGCGGCTGGCAGAAGACAAGATTCTGTCGAGGTCAACATGATCTTGCGCTCGCCCTCGCATTTGTACTGAGATGAGAGGTGGCGAGCAACGCACGCACTCTCTCATCTTGTATTGACTCTCATACACACTCTCGTCTCATATTAGGAATTGAGATGAGAGATTGTGTACATCGAGGTACATCGTACACTCTCTCATCTCATACTGAGATGAGAGATGGTGTACGTACACTCTCTTTCATCTCAGTATGAAATGAGAGATGGTGTACGTGCACTCTCTTTCATCTCAGTATGAAATGAGAGATTGTGCACATCGTACACTCTCTCTCTTCTCATAACAAGAAGAGAGATGGTGAAGATTATACGCTCTCACTCTCTGGTCTAATGTCGAGATGAGAGAAGTTGTACCACGGAGTTGTACATCGTACTAGAAAAAGATGAGAGATGGTGCACAATACACTCTCTCTTCGCTGTGCATGAGTAATTAAAGAAATCATTTTATTGTAGAAGTTCGAGCCTCGGCCCACGATGTCGCCAGGCCTTGTCCAACAAGGGAGGTGGACATCAGTTTCGTTCAGTTCGAGTCAACAGCTTTGATGCATTGATGTTGCCCTCTTTTCTTAGCAATCAAAAGCACATATTCATTGCGTCCTCATCCCCGCCGTCTCCTCGTCTCTTTCCGCGCACCCTCCCTCGGTTCCGTCCTCTCCTCGTCTCCGTCCTCGCACCCACGGCCTGGTACGAAATCCACTGAGTTGTGGTGCCCCATGCTGGGAACCCCGTTATGGAACCCTGGCCTGGTGCTGGTGCCCCCCTTATTTCTCCGTGTTTTGCTCCTCTTGACAGAGGCCAGAACCAGGATCGGTTCATCATGGAGAGGATGCTTGAGGGGCGACCGGACGATGGCAGAGTTCTCTGTGAGCCGTCTGATGNTCGCTTCACAGACGAGGGATGCTGACGCCGTAGCAGGCCATATGAAGTGGGGTGGTCCCATCGTCCGAGGCTATGTCTACCGGAGGAGCACAAGGCGGGAGAAGGTTGCTCACATCATCGTGGCTATCCACACAGCTTCCCCAGCTTCCACTGTTCGGGATGTTATGGTTGGGGCTGGTTCGGCTGATTTTGGAGGAGTTCGGAGGCACGGCGCGCGAACCGCACTTGCCCGCCAGACAGCGCCAAGACAGTGGCCGCGCCCTTCCATGACGGTGCGCGATGATGGGCGCAGGCGTGGGCCGTAGAATCCTCCGTCGTGGATGGCGGGGCTACCGGCGGTTCGGTCTCGGTCGACTGATCGATCTTTCGGCGGAAATGAGATCTTTCCCCGATTGTGCCAGGAAAACCCATGATCAGATTAAATTTATGCGAATAATGTGTTAGAAATATTACACCCGGATATATTTCATAGAAAAATGTTTGTAAATAATAACAGGTGTACACTTGAAATATTTGTAAGTTAAAATTAAATTAGGTTAAAATATTTGCTGGGATTTTTGAGGTCGGAGTGACGATGTAGCGATATTTTTGGTTTGATAAACCAGTGGGTAAGACGTAAATTTGAGACACTGCATATACATACCCAGAATCATAGTAAAAGTGCATTGTCAGTGGATTTTATTCTTTCTGTGTGGCAATCACAACTGGTATGAGAGTTGATTTGTCAATTCAGTTGGCTTCCATGAAACTAAATAGGATGCCAGTCACAAGAGTCGGACTTTAATTGGGTGAAAGCATGGTCACAATGACAATTTCCTCCTGCGTGACGTTTACAATATGCTGCATATCTGTAGAAAGCCCTTGTGATGGTGAGTATGTCTGGCATGGTGGGTTGGTTGATGCCCGTGTTTGCTGTCTGTAATTGAGGGCCGAACGGAAACAATAAATTCCACTGACAATGCACTTTTACTCAATGCAAACGCTGTTGGTTCCTCCTACTCTCAAGTCTTGTCTAGTAGTGTTCATTATTCATAACTTTGTTGGTGGTGTTTTAGATCAGATTGTCAGTCCAAGTGCCAGTGCCAGTGCCAGTGCCAGTGCCAGTGACAGTGACAGTGACAGTGACAGTGACAGTGACAGTGCCAGTGCCAGTGCCAGTGTCAGCATCAGCGCCAATAGACATAGATAGGGACCATCTGGTGCTGGGGATTGTGTGCTCCAGGAAGTGACACTTCTGGACTGTCCTTAGCTTAGACATTTGTTCTGATATTTGATCCTGATCCTGATCTGGTTTTCCACCCTGTCATTGTGATGTATGAATAAAAGGCGTGAGGGTTCTGTGATGACCTATTTCTCCCATAATTGCTGTAACCTAGCAATAATTACTGCCTGTGTGGCGCTAGTGATGGGTGAATATATGAACACAAAAGGAACTAGAGTAAGATTAGTGCCAGGACTGAAGTTATGTAAGGAGTTGTAAGGAGAGACATAAATATAAATGTGCGCAGTATGAATCAATGTCCTTTGAACACTTTGTCAATGTTTCTTTACTCATTATGTTACCTTACGACATCCTTATTTAGGCTTGAATGGTTTCTTCTTTTTCAATGATCTCTTTGCGGGTGCACCTAGTATGTCTGCAGCTCCCATTGGGCGGCGCAGATGCTTTCCAATAAAAGACTCAATCTCAACTGGACCAGAATCTGATATGGTAGGCAATGGAGGTACATGGCGCTGCTGGGTGCTTCGCTCCAAAACTTTTGTCTCCCCTTGATCATCGGTCACGCCAGAGGAGGGGGTTGCTGAGCCACCCATTACTTTCCGGCGGAATCGATCAAGCCCACTACTGGCTCCACTTTTCAGTACTTCACGGACAAGATATGCCAAATATTTTCGGCTGAAATATTCCCAAGTGCCAAATTCGTAGGCTTTTGAAAAGGCGGGGACTGAAATTCCCAACGAATTAAAGGGAAGTCTCTTGAAGCCTCCAAGCGACACATCTATGTCGACATATCCAACACGCCAAACCTTGATAAAGGCAATTTCAGCCTCCTGGCTTTCGTTTCCTGGGAGGTTCATATTGGATTGGTCGTCAAAATCGGTATACTCACGGTTCCCTTTATTTGCATTCGTAGGAGATAATTTGCCACCAACCAACAACGCTTTTTTCTTGGTGGCCAGTTTTGGAGAATCGGAGTACAACGAAAGAGATTCAGTTTTGCACCCATCACTATATGACGACATGGTGTCCAGGTCGTCGTCATCGACATGTCCAGGAAAGAAGTAAGACATGAAGAGACGAGACATGCTCTTTGAAATTTGGACTGTTTGTGGATGGAAATATGTACATTCTATGAGATGCCAACGGATTGTTGACGAGTAAACGCTATCAGTCAAGGTTAGGACTTACCAACCAAAGTGTGGATGGTTGCCGGGAAGAGATTGATCTCGAAGTGTGAATACAGGGAAATGCCATCCACGATCCTTGGTAGAGACTCAACTCTTACGACTGCCGCTCGTTCTTTCCCCGTGTGAGGACCGGATTTGCAGCCAATAGAAGAAGATTCAGGTGACTTGCAGCAAGTCCATGTGCCGGATGTGTACTCTCCAGGGTGAAATACACAAGACTTAAGGTCATTGGTAGAGTGCTCAAAGTTTTTGCCACATCTCTGGCACGGGCTTCTTTCGTTGCCCAGAACTGATTTCACCACATTAGTTGGGTCTGAAAAACTACTCGGCATGTTTCGCAACAGATGGGCGAGTGAGAATCGTAGTGAGTATTACGAGAGCAAATATGTGACAGCCTATTAATGATTTACCTGATTGAATCCGGACCAGGCCTCGAAGATGCAACACGAACGTCTTCGAGCGAGAATTGTGAAACTATTGATCCCTCACGTGAGTAGTCATGCTGTCCACTAAATCCAATGAGAGCGATTTCAACATCGTCGATCTCGTCCTGGCTTTGGATGTACCACTGCAGCTTGCCCAATGAATAGGAGATTCTACGAAAGACTTCACTACCTTCGAGAGCGATTCTATCTTCGAGATCTTGCAAGAGACCCATCGCGGCATTGTGTAGCAGTTGCCGGCCTCTCTTTCCTTTGTTTCTGTTACTCAAAACCTCTTCCATTTCATCTGCAGCGACACTGCTGATGCGACCTGGAGACTTAGGACCAGATTCGGGATTGCTTTCTTCAAAACTTTCGTTTCGCTGGTGAGGCTTCGGGGGTTCCAGAAGGACGTTTCTAATTACGTCAAGCGTTGTTTTGAACTGGTAGCTATTTGGCACCATAGACAGAGGAGGGCAAGTGAGATTTTGAACAAGATGACAGGGAGTAAAAGTCGTGACACACTCATCATGATATACCTATCGAGGTTGAAGCTCAGCAAATCTATCTGCAGTTCGATGGTGTCTATCGCGGCTTCGTCTTGACTCACAACGAGCCCATGTTTCATAAAGTCTATGAGCTCATCAGACGCATAATGGATGGGAGGCCGGTGAAAAAGTTGCCTTGATTGAAATGTGAACTGATCTAGGATCGGACGAAGCAGCCCTGATTTTGAGAATGCCATGGGTTTGTGATGGCCTAGGTGTGATGGATAATTGTTATCACGCGAAGACTTGTTGCCGTGCCGCTCGTCGTCAAGCTGCGCATCACTCCTCTCTTCCTTCTGCACGTTGGCCGTCTCTTTGAGGTGTGCATCTTTTTGAGATATACTATGGATGCCAAATCGTTGTTCAAGAGCGACTACTTCACGACCCGGCTTGTCGCCGGGTGAACTGACATGAAGCCATGGAAGTCCAAGACTGACGTCAACTTGAGAACTGAGGAAGTATGCCTCCATATTAGTCAAGCTATACACGTGCTCTGTGTGACTTAAGTGTGAGAGGATGGCACAGTCAGCTCCCTGATAAACGAAACCATTACAAGCTCACCTGTTTTCCGCAGCAAGTCGGAAGGAGATATCTCTGATTCTTTCCCAGACTTGCTCCCTGACTGAGTAACAAGGAAATGAATGAACTTGCGACCTTCGACGTGAGCGCTCTCTGCTGCCAAAATAATGCTTCCTCCAGTGGCCGTACTGTGCAGTTGAACCTGTGGGTTTGATAGTTGTACATCCAATGTCGGAAGCGTGGGAAGTGGTTTTTCTTCTTTTGTTTCGTCAGCGCGCGCAGTAGGAGATGCCACAGTATCTGTTCCAAAGCTTTCATTGAGTAAATAATCCAGCATTGATTGTTCCTGTAGTGTTTTTCTTTCAACCGATGCAGGGTTATGCACGGATATCTCAACCGTGTCCCCTGCGTTCTGGAAATCTCTCATATCGCCCTCTGATGGATCTTTTCCGGACAGCAGCTGCAATTGACGAACTTGACTCTTCATAAACCCAATTGTGTATATCAGATCTTTACAATTTGCCATGATGGAATCTCGAATCTCAATTGTCCACAACAGCTTCAGACGCGACACCAAAATGCCTGCAGAGCGTTCATTTATCATAAGTTGCAATGCATAAGAAGTTGAAAGCAATGATGATTCCAAGAGTCTACGCTGTAACCAACAAACTTACTCCACGTACTCCTATCCACCCCAGCAAAAGTTTGGCTCTCGCGATCTCTGTTTTCCAAACCTTGGTCACTTGTATTTCTAGTGTCTTCGGCAAGGATTTTAGCCAAAGCTTGGTTGCAGATATCAATTTGGCCAGTGACTATCACATAGTCTAGCTCGTCTATTTCACGTGATAGCTGCTGCAACTTCAAGAAAGGATTGAACTGAGGAAGAGATGGTTTTGGTTCATCAGATGGAATGTGTCTGGCTTGAGAGGAATGCTCCGTAAGCTTGCAGTTTTCAATGTCTTCCCTAGTGCCAAACTCCGCTGCTATCTTCTCCATTTCACTCAATTCATTGCTTTCGTCGTCGTATGCATCAATTGATTCAGCACAGTTTAAATCAGTCACGTTCAAGAGAGCTGCTTTCACAGGACCTTCAATTTTGATGTCTTTGGATCCATTTACAGTTGCATTGTAGCGTGCTCTTTTCACGATCAAGCAGAGGCCGTCCAAGTCCTCATTGTCTTCAAACCATGTCGCCACTTGCATGTTCAACACATTCACTCTGATTGCAACGCTGCAAAACTTTGGAATGGGATCGGGCCGATCCTCGTCTATTTCAGCAGGAAATGTCAATGTCGAGTTGATGTGTGTAAGCCACGGCAGTACATCCATCCTTAAGGCCACCCAGTTGTCACACACATCACTACCTGATAGCTCAAAATCAAACTCAGCATCTAGTCCATTCGAGCGGAAGGTTGCAAACTTGTCCTGCATTTGTGGCTCATTGTTTGAATGTTGTTTGGTGCTCACGTAGACGATGTGATGTTCATAACAGATTGCCTCGTCATGCAGCATCTTCCAGACGAATTTGATCTTTGCGTGGAAACTTGGAATGCATATCAGCGGATGCCGGCCTTGGTCTACTGCGGATTCAACCTCGTGCGGAAGATGGAAAGTGTCACCAAAACGCGTGCTAGGATGGACGGTCATGTCATATGCAACCCCAGGAACTGAAATCTGTATTCCATTCATGCCAATATCAAATGAACCAACAGTGTACAAAATGGCGCAGTCTTCACAAACAAAAGTGATTGATTTGTCCCGATGAATGTGTGAATCAAGCAACCATCGGAATGACAGCTTGTCCGCATTTAAGGCAATCGACCCATGAATGAAAAATCGGATGTTGTCCCACCAAGCAAGAGGAGCAACGGGTTCTGGGTTGGTAGATTCTGGTGGAGGTGGAAGTAGACGTTGAATGCAGGTAATGAACTGGGGCATGGAATGATTCATGATTTGGCCGTACGATATGTCCAACTGTCCGCAAGTGATAACGCCATCAGTGTACACTTTCACGGGTATGCCAGCTGAATGGAGCGGTACACCGAAGCAACAGCCACATTGACCTCGAATAGCTGCAGAAGTTCTATCGCTTGTGAAATTATGGTGGTGACATAAAAGCATTTTCAGAATCGTTTTGCCTTTGACGATGCCGGCAGTTGTTGGGTCTAGGCCTGCTAAATAGAGAAAGCCATTGATAGCAAAATCATTGATGCTAGCCAATGGCGTTGCAATGTTAAGTGGGTGGATTGTACCCATCACCTGTTTGATAGAAAGATGGAAGAGCCCTCCCTGAATTTGTGGCCCATACTCATAAGTGTGAGTGTCGTCCTCATCAAGAGTGTTGATTTTTGACTGTGTCCATCCATGAGGCTGATTGCGTTCAATGTCGACGTTGGCCTGCTCAAAGCAGATCCTGAACACGTTGATGTTATCTCGGGTGGTATTCTTTGGTTGTGTTGAATGCGCCTGTGAAGAATTCTCATTTGAATCGCGGTCCATCAGTGACACATCCAAAAACGGAATGGTGCATTTGATCGACATCAGTTGATACTTCTTTGCTTTCTTCTTTTGGTCACCTTTCAGCGCATTGACTCCGTGGTCCAGTGACTTCGGCAAGAGGACAAAGTCTTCTATTACCTCACCAAAATGTAACATCGATGGGAACCTGGCCAAAGTATTGCTATCAAACTTCAACTCGAAAATTTCTTTCAAAGGATGCCCATTATGATCTGTGACTATAGAAGCATCCATTTGGCTGCTCTTTTCCTTGCTCAGATATTCGCTGATTTCATCGGCAGTAGCCCTTCTGAGATAATTTTCGAAAGATATGCCAAAAGAGAAAATAGGTCCGGGTATGCCGTTTAGGAGAACGTCAATGTGATGAGCTTGGAATGAAATGTTCGGCTTTGTCATTTTGAGTATGGCCTCCAACGGGCAGAGATGCTTCGCCAAGGAAACAGCCATGACTGCACCACCTTTAATGACTGCAAGAACCATAGACTTGACGCCGATGAACGCATGCACATTTGCATCAAGTCTTGGGTCGACTTCAAGTCGTATGTCTGTCATGTGCGACGATACAATCCTCTTCTTTGCCACTTTGGCGGATGCAATCCTTTTGAGGTGCGTCAATGCATGCTGAATACGAGCGTTGAGAGAGACCTGGAACCATTGCAAAATTGGTGACCAAAATACTTCAAGCTGTGATGGACCTCTTGTGAATTGGATTGAAATCGATTCCTTCCTCTCTCCAGTTGTATCGTTTCTACTTTCTACCAGGCAAAAGCTGCCAGAGCATTGCGCTATTTTCACATCATCTGCCCCAGCGTAAAGGACATAGCTTTGCTCCATAGGCCAGCTTGTGTTGTTGGTATTTGAGAAGTTCTTTTGCCTAAACGAAAATTCATGAGTGGAAACTGATAAGAAGGATGAGCCCATCCCTGGCTTTTGATTAGGCCATTCAAAAACGACCAGCTCATCAAAAGTAGCACGGATTGCCTTGGTCAGGATAGTTGGTTTAGTCACAGATGCTTCTCGGGAAATATTTAGCGGGATGGCCAAATTGAATACGAGCCCAGACACCCTCAAGTAGACGGATGTTTCCAGATTTCGATCGATTGCATCGTGGCCAGTGCTCAACTGCATTTCGTGGTTGGGAACTGATAGAGCGGAATGGGGGCAAAATGTCACCGAGCTTTCTGCATGACGAACTGAGAATTTGATGAGATGATGCGGAGTGCATGTATTGACCTCTGAGTTGAAGAGCTCATCAGGTGCGAGATCGCCCTTCTCGATGACTTTTGGTTGCAGTGGTTCCAGTTGAGTCTGCCCTTCCTCTCTCAAAACGGCTACCGATGCCCCAGCATGTAACAGGGCAAATCGAACTTTTTCACATTTGTCGTTTCCGCCCTCGATCTCTATGACTGCATCAACAGAAAGGCATGACACCTCAATCAGTCGCAAGATATTTTTCTTTGTTGCTATTGGACTTCCGACATCAGATATGGAACTTGATTTTCGTTTGTTAGATGGGGAAAGTCCTCTCTGCATTTCTCTTGCCCAACATTCAAGGTTGGCGACAGCAAGTTTTGTGGATTCGATCTCATTCATCACGCAGGCCAACTTAGTCACATCTTGTCCATCGGCTCTTGCAAATAATCTACCTAATTCAACGGTTGCGCGCAGGCTGTCAATCTCATTGAATAATTCTGTTTGCACTCGTCCCAATGTAACAATATCCACAACTTTGACACTGTCGCCCATCTGTTGACACTGAAGTGTGGCACCTTTCAAGTCGATCACCAGCAGCGGACTGTCGCCACGACCTCTCTCGGTGTGTCCCTCCTGGGTGGCGTTCCAATGCATCGTAGAACATGGCAATTCCAAAGCCCAAAAATTCGAGGAAGCTGAATTCGCGGTACTGTGGACAAACAAATGCATTGATGCGACAGCAGTTGCCTCGACAACCGATGTAGTTGTTTTCTTCTTTGTCGTTTTCTCTTTGTTCTCGCCAGAATTCGTAGAGGCGCCTGTTATCAGGCAGCTCGTCAGATTTTGTAACAGCAAATGAACTGAGTGAACAAAAATTGGCAGTCCTTTTGATTGGATGCCCAAAGAAAAACGATTGTCGCACAGGAAGTTCCCGATGTTGATGTGAGCTTGCTTTTGGGAGACAGACCCTCTTATGCTAGATTCCGTCATGGCCACGAAACCGGATGGCAGGGTCACGTGAACAATCGTCTCTCTTCTTGACTCTAGTCTCTCGTCATTTTTGGAATGGCTCCACCGCCGTTGTAAGTGAAGCGAAGTCTCTATCTCACCCCAAGACACACTTCCAATCACCATTCTGTTGTGTGTGTCAATGTTCTCTTCCTTCGAGAGGGGTGCCCCAAAACGATGCAGATTCGCTTGACTCGATGTCGCTGAGATGCCAAAGCCTGATAGTTTTCCACCAGGCTTGCCCCGGTCATCTATGATGGCGTTCGCGTCTATTCTGATTCCAGTGCCCTTGCACCAGTCAAGAGGGCAAGGGAATGCCCCGAATTCCAGGCTTCTGGCCCTGATGCGTATAGTGATGGATTGGATGCTTTTGTCATCCACATCGTCGGTTGGTTTTCTGCATTTCCGTTTCAAGAGGATCGTCATGCTAACGTCTACGTCTTCGAATGCTATTCCCAACCACGACAATTGGTTCATCGCATTGGGATGCTTCCTCGGAGGATTCATGATGAAATGAGACGAGTTAATAGATATCTGGTCAAAGGACACTGCCTGAAGAACTTCATCTGCCCCACGACTCCCATCGTGCGATTGATTATGTTGACCACGCTCGAGCCATCCATTCAAGAAGGAGAAAATGTGGAACGAGCACCCACTCGATGACATCCTGCGGCCTATGGTGAAAGGAATATCCCAAAAACGAATGAAACCGCTCCCGGCAGGTCGACGTCTCAGAGGAAGAGCCCTCTTCAAATTTTGCGCAATGACGAGGAGGCGGACCGCACATTGCAGGAGGACGGTCGCCAAGACCGCCAGGAGGGGGAACGATATCTTCGAAGCGAATTCGTCATTTTCCTTCGTCATGTCGAGGAGAACTTTCTTCGTGTCTGCTATTTCTCGAGATGGCACCGGAACGGTCGAGCCCCGATCTTTATCGTCGCCACCATCTTCAAATTTGACCCTCCTCGTCGTGGGCTTGCTCTCGATATCGGAGCGCGCCCTAGCTTCGTAGGCCCTCAACGTTTCGTCCGCTTCCTCGTCATCGTCCTCGCCCTCACCACTCTCGTCGCGAGCGGACGCGGCCCCGTTCCTCAACGACCACTGCGCCCACGCGGTCGATTTGACTAGCCACGCGCACGCCAGGGTCGAGAGCGCGCCGGACGTCCACGACCCGCCGAAGGGCAGGATCGTCACGAAGACGTAGGCGGCCGCGACAGCGCCGAGGGCGATGGACAGCTCCATCAGGAGGAGGCACCCCTGGATGCGCCTCGCGGCGGTCGCGGCCGACCCGTCGCCCGACGCCATGGCTGCCACTCGCGTCGGGGGTCCACGTCCTCGCCCCCCCTCTCTCGTGCCACACCGTTTGAAGCTTTCAAGTGGGATGGTAGTGGACACTGCCGCGCCATTGTCGTGGGACGAGAGTTGCGGTTGCGATCCGTTGGGCTGGATGTCAGTACTGCGTACATACGTACATACGGTGGAGTCTGTGTATCACTATTTTCTGCTTCTGACGGGCGATGGGCATCCCCCGAAACTTTTGTAAATCATTTCTCTGTGAAAGTGTTGCCATGACCTTGCAAAGGACATTGCTTCTTGTCCGACGACTTTTCCAAAGATTTTTTGGATGGCATCCCCCCAAAAATTATCCCAAATCGCCCTCTATTTGGAATGTTTACGAATACTGGTGACAGCTTCCGCAGGCATGACAACGTGGCCGAGTGGTTAAGGCGTGAGACTTGAAATCTCTTGGGCTCTGCCCGCGTAGGTTCGAACCCTGCCGTTGTCGAAGTATTTTGGTTTGATGCTAAAATTTGTCGCATTTTAGTTTTACCCTTTGTTTCCTAGAGAGGAGTTGATAAGTTGATCCTAGAGAGGATAAGCAGGGTGTTCTTTTTTTCTGGTATTAATTCTACGAATTCCTTATGTAGAAAAATCGTGTTACAAACTCCGGTTTCGGCTA
>JALLBE010001253.1:0-11182 GCA_036939795.1 Thalassiosira mediterranea | reverse complement strand
GTGGTAGTGGTAGTGGTAGTGGTAGTGGTAGTGGTAGTGGTAGTGGTAGTGGTAGCCACGATAGCCGTAGCCACAGCCAGGCTGCACCACACTACAGTCTGTAGTGTAGACTACAGCCCCGAGTGAAAGATCCGTTGTGTTGCAAAGTCTATGATTGCTTCCTAAGGACATATTTCACGGCTGCATCATATATCAATATCATATCAATCCAATGCGGAGGTGGTGGACACCAGTATGTGGATTATCTCATCTGCAGTTACAATGTGAACAAGCTGAAATGGGACAGTTTGCCCTGAAAAACAACATTGATTTGAGCAGACTTTCGGATGGGCGCTTTATTATGTTTGCTGTTTTGCTTCACCAATAGAAGTGACAGTGACAGTGCATTTCATGAGGAGCAAGTGTTGGTCCTGATGTTGTTCTTTCAAGTATCCAACACTATCTGTCATATTTAAAGAAAATTTAAATTGGGTGGGATTCAGTGGTATTGTTGGTATATGTGAATGATTACCAAGCACAATTTTCAGTAGTAGTGTAAATATAATGTTAAATCACATCTGGCTTCACTTTATATTTATTGTATACATAGCAATAGCAATAGTACCTTTTATTCTTAGTACAATATTAGTAGGGATGTAAATGACCATTTTTTTCACTAACAAATTTAGTGGATCAGGCAACTTTGCACACCTCCAGGGATAAGAGTTTTCAATCTCTGCAAAAAAGTGAAACACATCCTCAATCCTCATATCAAGCAGATGGAGGATTCCATTTGACTTTTAACTCAAAGTGTGTTTTGGGGGCTCAGGAGGTGTGCAACTGCACCGTGAAAAATTGACACTCCACTAACAAACGTGTCCCTACTAAGAATAAAAGGCATCTGCACCTACTATGCACAGCCAAGTGGTAGTCAAACCATGTTGGGTCCTAACCCAAACATACCCAAACAAAATCTACGTTGAAGTGAGAGACAGGCTTATGATTTTGGGATTGAACAAGAAGAAGAGGATCACAGTCTCTCTGTGTCTAACATTAAAATTAAACAAACACAGGTAAAACTGACCGTGATCACAGTGTTTGCTGAATTATAACTATCTTAGAAAGAGATTTCTGGGCACCTGCATAGGTGTGAGTGTGTGTGTGAGAATTGCGTTTCCTGAAGACTCATTGCAAAGATGCAGTCACAAACAGTCATTTCTGGTCATTCCAAAAATTGTGATTGTTTTTGTGATCATAATAATGAATAGATTTGAGACTATCCAATTATGCACAAGCATTATAAATGTAAACCATTGCCAAAAAACAAAGTCACACCAAATAATAAATAGCTGGGTAGTAGCACAACAAACTGTTGGAGTTGGAGTGCTTCAGTTTCAAACTGCAGTGATGATAACATGTATTCAGGCTTTCACATAAAATAGAAATGATCTAGGCAAACATAATCAGCTTTTATTTGATGTGTAACATAGTATAACAAGAAAGATCTGTCTGCTGTCCATGCAGAGATGATTTTCCACATTTTCTCATGATAATCATAGTGAGATTGATTCAAATCTTTCCATCTTTGTTTTCTTTGTCATCAAAAACTGTGGTGTGGCTATGTACGGAGGCTAATCAATAATGTCTGCATGTTGTGAAAAACCACTCATATGCTAGAGGCTACTTGATACTCCAGATCGCTTGTTGAGTCCAAGGCTGAAGTTTATCTGTTGCGAAAATTCCATGTCATTAGTACTTTTAGTAGGGACATAATACTTAGTTCATTGTGAGAGATGTATTGTAGGTAGTCAACCAATCAAAATGAATGTGAGAGGGCACATAGGTACTCTACTCTTTCTCTGTTGAAGCAGGGGCAAAAAGATCAGGCCTGAAATGCCTCAAGACACACATGACTTAGCCATAGGAGTTTTGTCGTCCACGGCTGTTCAATGCTTCCTCGGCCTTGAGATTGATGGTATCCTGTAGTTAGGAGGTCTGAGTCTGCCAGAGTATTTGCTAAGGATGCCTATGAATGAGTAATTATCAATACGTATCATTTCTGCTACATCAACACCGCCTACCAAGTTTTGATGCCATCATCACTTGCATCATCATGTTCTGCATTTCTGACAATTTTTACCCCATCAAGATACCTTGTGGCCGCACCGCGATTGATATCAATGTCATTTTTACCACCACTCAGTTTGCGCCCATTGTCAGATCCTGCCATCCTCCCCCTCATCAGCATCCGTTCTCTCTCGAGGACTCCTTTCATTGACTCCCGTGCGTTCACCAGTTCCTCATTTGCTTTCCTCCGCTCAACTTCAACTGCCTTGGAGAGAATCTGGTCAGCCTGGGAGGTTTGACGTTCGAGCCATTTATTCTGTTGAATGATCGAACGCGCGTCATTGTGCGCCTTGTGAAGCTTGTGCTGGAGACGCTGGACATCCTGCTGGAGCACGGAGCGCTCCTGTTCAGACACTGCAAGTTGTTTTTGTAGACGCTTGATTTCCTGAGTTTGAGACTGCTGTGGGTTTTGCATGTGCTGGGGTTCAATGATGGCGATAGCTTGTTGTGATGGCCTCTCCTTCCACCATCTTTGGATTGATTTGATTGTAAATTGGCGCTGACCTCGCCGTGATTTAGGCTGCTCACCACTTCGACGCCCCAGTGGCCAGGAAAATCTGTTCTCAGTTGTGATAGCTTTGACAACGCGCTCTTTTGAAGATGGGTTGGCGGGATCAAATTTGCGGTTCAAGAACTCTAACTCTTCTTCGACTGAAGGTGGTCCCTCATCAATATCATCGTCAGAATAGTCTTCTACATCATCACGGCTATCAGATCTGTACGAATCCACCTCACCACCTTGGCTCAGTGAATTGATCCATACTCGCCTAACCATCATAGTAAGTAAACTCAATACAACACAGGACAAAACAGGAACGGCGATTGCGCGAGATGTCATGAGAGAGCTCAATCCACCATATCGTGAGGTGATACCTGTTGTTGTGACACCATCCACAGGCCCGTACCACAGGTAATCAAAGCCAATGCGAACTAAGTGAAAGGGGTATGAAATCCATTTTGTCATCGTAGATGCCACTGCGTCGGATATCGTGTGAATGCCATTTCCAAGTTGTTGAAAGATGGTCGATACACCTGCTGTTACAGATGACAGCCACCCACTTGCTGAGTGGAGGGACAGATTTGATTCCCCAGAGTAAAAGAGGGGCCCTACAAAGGCTGTGCCTGCAGAGGACGTGGGAAGCCATTGTTTTCGATTGGGCTGGGCCTTTTTCCCAACCATAGTGGATCTCCTCTGCCAAGAAGGCCAAGTCACTCCAGATGCTTTGGGTGCCTTTCGAGGTTTGGCACCATTCTCGTAGAGTAGTGGAGTTTCGTGAAGATAGTCATGAGGATTGTGGTACTCCTCCTCTCCATAATATTCCCTCCCGTCCAAATCTTCCTCCTCCTCATCATTGTCTTCTTCATAATCAACACCTCCTTTGGGTTTCATCTTGCCAGCCAGCTGAACCTTTTGAATAGATTGGATGCCACCACCTCTCTGTCTTGCTGCAGGGATAGGAGTTGTGTAGAGGTCATAGTCGTCATCGTCGTCAACAACTTCTTCCTCCTCTTCTGCAGGATCACTACGTGACTCCTCCATCTCCACCTCATAATCAGGAGTGCTGTCATCCACCCGGGCATCATTTGCCTTGACCCCAAAGAATAGTCCTCTGCGACTTGATCCTTTTACACCATCTTCAACGGCACTAACCTCTTCCTCTTGGTTCGCATCAGTGCTGGTAGTATCAGCGTCCTCGTCCTTGAGCTCCGTCTCGTCGGAATCTGCAAACTCTCCATCAATGTCTTCCGCGACCCCAATAGTACTGATTGAAGGATCCTCTTCATCGTAGTAGTCATACTCCTCAGCTAAATCGTTCTCCTCGTCTGCCTCATAGTACTCGTACTCGTATTCGTACTCGTATCCCTCCCCATCATCGACTACATCAGACTCTTCAGCAATGACTTCCCTACCCACGGCATCCCCACCTCTAATTTTCAACACTACAAGAGGCTCAGGCTCAATGCCATTGGCAGCTACAACTCCCCGGCCTCGGGTCGAACGGACCCAACCGTAGCGGGAGTGTAGCTTGCTCGGCTTCATACACGCTGGAAAATGTGACGATGGCGTTGCATCGGCTTCAGGGATCATTGACGATTGAGCCAGCAGCGTCATCACGCACACGCCGGCCATCGCCGGCAATGAATTTATTGCAATCATGGGGCGTGTAGAAGTGGTTCGTTCTTGACGTCGATCATCAATGGCCATCACCCATCAACCGCTCTTGTCAAACTCGACGATTTTGAATGACGATGGGCCCAGGAGGACCTCGGCGCGGCCACGGGGCTGTCAACGCGATCTCCGTCTGGATGCCGCTTGTATGGCCCAAAGTCGATGACCAATCCTACTACTCGCCCGGCGTTGGGGATTGAAAATGCCACTCGTCGTCCCGCCCGTCCGCGCCGGATTGCATTCTGATGGCAGGGAGGCGGTGTCGCCGCCACAGCTGTGCCACCTGGAAAAACGGGCGCGCAGCGCGCAGGTGGATTTGGATCCGAGTTCGGCGATGTCACCGCATTTGGATCATTTCATCACATTGACGTATGGAATAGATACTTCCAACAACATATGTACCGTAATTGTTGCTATAAATAAAAACGCATCTAAATTCATGTGACAAAAGTTAGTTATAATACTAAATACTATATATCGAATAAATATATTCAAGACTTTTAAAAGTGTTAGAACCATGCATTTCTTCGTGTGATGATGTAAAATATCAATGTAAAAATGAATGATTTATTATGTGCGAAAAAAGAATAAAATACACAATAAAGAATATTAACTCAAACGTTTAAGCCAACGGGCCGTTCTCCCACTCTCGCAACTGCCGACAACAACACCGCCGATCGGAGAAATCGGACGACCCCATAGCCCGTGCCGCTGCCGTCACCCCCCCTCTGGCCCCCAACCGGAATACCATGGCGGAATACGACCACGCCACCATCAAGTCCAAGGCGGCCGCCGCCTGCGGCTGGAACTTCATCGTCCTCATGTCCCGGCAGGGAAAGATCCGCCTCTCCGAATTCTTCTCGTCCTACACCGAGTCGCAGAAGAAGCGCATCCTGCGCGACATTGCGGCGGACGTGCTCCCCCGCCAGGCCAAGATGTGCAACATCATCGAAAAGGGGGAGTACAAGTTTGTTTACCGGCGGTACGCCAGTCTCTACTTCGTCGTGGGAGCGCCCGTGGAGATGAACGAGCTCATTGTGCTGGAGCAGATCCATCTGTTTGTGGAGGCATTGGATGGTTATTTCAACAGCGGTGAGCGCTCCCTTCTCTCTGTCTATAATTTCTGTATTTTTTACCTTGAAAGACCTCACTAAACATTGGGCGCACCCAAAAATTGGCATCAGTCTGCGAGCTGGATCTCGTCTTCTCCCTTCATAAGTCACTCATGATTTTGTTCGAAATGTTCATTGGTGGAATGCTGTGCGAATCCAACCGCCGGGAGGTGCTGCAACAAATCGTGGAGGCTGAGGAAATGGTGGAACAAATGACAAAGCCGGGGGAGGACACCTCCAGTCAGCTCGACGATGGCCTCAGCTTTCAGGAACAATTTCAGCTGGGTAGGAAGCCTGGGGCCAGGGGACCGCGAGGGACTAGGTAGTCGCTTTCCAAGGGGAGCAAATATTTTTGCCGAAAAGAAGATTGCAAGCATCTTTTTCAAAACATATGCTGGGAATATTGGAACGGATTTGTGGTGGAAGAGGGGATACGCAAGAGCGTTCAAATTGGTATGCAACTGACTTCCACGCTGGTGCCGTGTGTGGTTATTTCGGCTGCCAACCTACCTGCATAGTGCAGCAGCAGCATTTTGGTAACAGTTTTTGCACCCATGGGAAGTTTGAGGTTCGCGGAATAGGTAGTTGAAGACTTAATGAATTGGTTCTCTTGTACTGTCCCAATCGTGGGCAGTCTTGAAGCGAAACTTTTCATGGATATAACAATTCAGTGTCTCTATTAAACTTATGGTAAATACATTAAATGACATGGTAATTCGGGGAGGTCCCCTTAGAGCAGCTATCAGTTGACAAGATGTCAGTTTTCATGCTGTGAATGTATACAGAGAACATCGGGCAGACTTTGTATGCATTCAAATGATCCATGAGTCATCAACAGCGGGATCTCTGCACCTCCATCGAGTGCACCAATAAACCATAGGTAACAAGTTTTTGGGCAAATACCCATGCCACATCCATCATCCTGGAACAGCCGGCAATGATGTAGTTGGCGATTGTATGGTTGTTTCCAACGATCTTCGCTGCCAGAATAGCAGGTGGAACGAAAGTGTAAGATTCACTGACAATGCCACATGGATTCCACGACATCATTATCTGCACCAGAAGGAAAGGATACAATTCTGTGTCTCCAAATCAGATGTCACCAGTGCATCCATTCTTCCAGATTGTGCTTCATTTCTCCTCCATCCCAGTCCCAGAGCTTCACCCCGTCCACATCTCCAGCCATGCATTCCCACCAACCCGTGTCCTTGCATTCGTCGCTCAGCTGCGCCATCGCGACCCATATTCCAACGAGCTGGAGGGCTATATTGCAGATTGCCCATTGTATTCCAACGCATCTTGAGTTGATGGAGGAATTGGTGGTGGATTTGCATTAGTTGAGATGTGTACAAATAATACAGCTCGTGCATGGTGAAAAGCTTCAGATGGGCATCTGCTGAATTCTCACCTCGGCAAGCAGCACGGGCACTGCTCGTAGCAAGCGTACGCGTCACTCTGAAGAACCGTCCTCCGCACCGTGTCCTGATACGTGTCGAATATCGCGTGTATCCCCACGAAGGCTCCGTAATACTGCACCACGAAGGTAAGTACGGGGCTGAACACGCGCCACTCCACGTATATCGCAGCCGATGTGATGATCGCCCAAGAAACATTGAGCTTGACGGTCGTCTTATTTGGCTCGAAGCACAGCGATATCAGGAGCAACCCCACGAGCGTGCCGGCCGCGACCGTGGCGGTTTTCTGCCCGCCGCTGAGCATGACGAACGCCGACCCCCACATCGCCGCGCCGACGTATCCCGCGGGAATGATCAGCAAACGACATCCACCCGTATAGGCCGTGACGCCGCCCTCGGTATTGAAAACACGTATGGCTCGGACGTCTCCGCACGTGATCCAGCACGCGATGGCGTGGGATATCTCGTGCAGGAAGGTAACTAGTAGTCGGAGGGGGTACATCAGGGCGGTGTTGTGGAAGAGAAGGATGATACCAATGTAGACGACGTAGAGGAAGAGGAAGGCGATCTGTGCGTCATTCATGTTTGCGGGTGATTGCGTGTGCGAATTGTCCTCCAGCTCGCCGCAGCGGGTGCTCTTCGCTCCAGGAGATCTGTCAAAGCTCTCCGACGCCGCTCGCTCAGGTCCAGCTACTAATGCCCGCCGCTCACCGCTCACGTCCCGTCACTATGAAAGCCGCTTCTGCTTTCTGTGCCAGAGAGTCTCCGCCCTCCGTCCGCCCCCGTCGGCCCGCTCCATTGTCTCCGTCCACGCTCCGTCCGTCATTCTATCGCCTCGCGGCTCGCCCATCTTCTCAACGGCTCTCTAAAAGAATGACAGGTTATTTTTCCCCTATGTTTCTCCCACGAACAACGAATAAAAGTTTCAGTGATAGCCCTCATGCATTTCTAATAATACATTTTTCCATATTAATTACTTATCTAATGAACACCCTAAATTTTATTGATATTATTTATCCCGTGGGATATTCTGCGTCCAATGACATCTCTTTAGAGCTACTTTAAAAGTTATATGTAATGGATAATAACTACTTCGCATATATCACCTACGTAATTATCAAGTAAACTGGTAATATCAAAAATTAAAGTGTTGTAACATCAGTGATATCTAAAACTACGCTATCCCTAATTTCGTCTCCTCATGGAGCGCCACAAATTTCCGCAGATTTCCATCGCGTCTCGCGTCGTACAATAGCAACCTTGGCTTCGAAGCAGCAACAGCGGCACCCTCCTGCACTCACCTACGGGACATCACCATCCAACCATGGCGTCGAAATGGCACCAGAAGAAGGCCAAGCTCGCCGCCGAGCAGTTTGAGCGCGAGGTCCGCGCCATGGGCGACAACGAGTCCAAGGTCAAGGATCAGGCGTCCGACGTCGCCATGGGCGGCGGAGAGGAGCAATTCTACGAGAAGAAGCTGAGCAAGGAGGAGAAGAAGGCCTTGGCCGCCAAGAAGCGCGAAGAGAAGAAAAGGGCCAAGTTGAAGGCCAAGGGATTGTTGACGGAGGATGAGGAAGGGGGCGGGGATGATGGGGTGAAGAAGGCACAAGCCCTATTGGCCAAGCGCGAGGCCAACGGGGATGGCGATGGCGATGAGGCGGTCGAGTCCAACCCCGCGGCCGATGCCCTCGCAGCCGACGGCACCATCTGCACCTTCGCCTCCTCCCGCAAGGGAGTGGACGCCCGTTCCCGAGACGTGAACGTCCAGAACTTCACCCTGCAGCACAAGGGATCGGTCATGCTCGACGGCACGTCCATCGTTCTCAATCACGGAAATCGATACGGCCTGCTGGGACGGAACGGGTGCGGGAAGTCCACGCTCATGAAGGCCCTCGGCGCCCGGGCGGTGCCGATACCGGGGGGCATCGACATCTTCCACCTCAAGGAGGAGATCGAGCCCTCCGATACGGTGACCGCCCTCGACGCGGTGATGAGCGTGGACGAGGAACGGGCCCGATTGGAAAAGGAAGCCGAGGATCTGAATCAGGCCGTGTCGGCGTTGGCGGATGCCGCCGAAAATGGGGGAGGGGACGATGGCGACGATGGCATGACGAACGAGGAGAAGCAGGAGTTGTTGATGGAGATGCTGACTGCGACGTACGAGAGGTTGGACGATCTGGATGCCGATACGGCGGAGATGAGGGCAAGATCTATATTGGGGGGGCTTGGGTTCACGCATGCAATGCAGTCCAAGTTCACCAAGGTGGGTCATTGTTTGTCGTCGTTGATTGAGGGATGAGCTGATTGTGGGGGGGAAGTGAGACTGTTGTGCATCATGGAGCCATTCACAGTGAAGATTGCCATGCACCGGCTCATTCATCAGTCCCATATGTCTGACAATGGATTTCTATGACTGCTTTGCATCAATCAGGACTTTTCAGGTGGTTGGAGGATGCGAGTCTCTCTTGCCAGGGCACTTTTCATCCAACCCACTCTGCTGTTGCTAGATGAGGTGAGTACCTTCGCTTTGCTCAGAAACACATCCTAACATGTCGAACTCAAACTGTGGTCGCCACACTACCGCCGCCATAGCCCACGAATCACCTCGACATGGAGGCTGTCATTTGGCTTGAGGACTATCTGGCAAAGTGGAACAAGATCCTCCTCCTAATCTCCCACTCCCAGGACTTCCTCAACAACGTCACGACGCACACTATCCACTTCACAAACAAGAAGAAGCTAGACTACTACGATGGAAACTACGACCAGTTCATCAAAACCAAGTCCGAAATGGAGGAGAACCAGATGAAACAGTATAATTGGGAGCAGGACCAGATCAAGAGCATGAAGGAGTACATTGCGAGGTTCGGGCATGGTACATCGAAAAACGCCAAACAGGCGCAGAGTAAGCAAAAGGTGCTGGATAAGATGGTGAGGGGGGGACTGGTTGCCAAGCCAGAGGTGGAGAAACCTATGGTGAGTGGAGTGTCCCGGTCAAAACCATTCTACGTTAAAGTCGGATCTGTTCCCATCACTCACACACACACACCTTGCACTCTTCTCATCGTTCAGAACTTCAATTTTCCGGATCCTGGACACCTGCCTCCACCCGTGCTTGCATTCCGCGACGTGAGCTTTGGTGAGTAAAAATCGTGCACATTCAATTGGTTCAGCTTTGGGGTGGGGTTACTCTCCAGGGCTAACATCTAAACCTGTTCTTTCGTTTGAATACTGACAACAGGATATCCAAATTGTGAGCCGCTCTATTCGGACGTAAATTTTGGCGTCGACCTTGACAGTCGAGTGGCACTAGTTGGTCCAAATGGAGCAGGAAAGACAACATTGGTCAAGTTGATGTCGGGTGAACTTTTGCCTTCCCTCGGAGATATCCGACCCCATGGGCATCTTAAGATGGGTCGCTTTACTCAGCACTTCGTGGATGTGTTGGATCTAGAACAGACACCCCTGGAGTTCTTTGACACCGTCTACCCGGGTACGCCTCGTGAGGAGCAGCGGAAGTACCTGGGTAGATTTGGCATCTCCGGGAAAATGCAGATGCAGAAGATGGATGAGTTGAGTGATGGTCAGAAATCACGGGTAGTCTTCGCCAAGCTTGGAAGAGATGCGCCTCATATCCTTCTACTGGATGAGCCCACTAATCACTTGGACATGGAGTCCATCGACTCGCTGGCGAAGGCTGTTAACGAGTTCGTGGGCGGGTTGGTACTTGTGTCCCACGACATGCGTCTGATCTCGCAAGTGGCCAAGGAAATTTGGATTTGTGATAACAAGACCATCACCAAGTATCCCGGAGACATCAATAACTTTAAAATGGATATGAGGTCGCACATGAACATGGAGGACGAGAAGAAGGGGGCCAGCAAGGCGAAGAAGGGCAAACTGAAAGGAGATGCCAGCGTCATGAAGAAGACAGACGAGGAACTCAAAAAGGAGGCGGAGAAGAAGGCCAAAAAGGAGGCAGAGAAGAGTGCAACGAAGAAAGCAGCATCAAAGTCGGAGCTGGATTCACTACTGGCGCCCAAGCCTAGGGAAGAAAGCAAGGATGTGTTTGATATGGACAAGGTGAAGAGCAGTGTGCCTGCAGCTGAACCAGCCCCCGCCCCGGCAGCGCCAGTGAGGGGAAGGTACATCCCGCCGCACCTGCGAAACAAAAATTGATTCTTGTGCCATGGGATCTAATTATTTGATAACTCAAAACGCGGCAAGGAAACATCACCTCTCGACACCGACATCTATCTCGTGGATGTCTGAGTCATTTCCGAGTTTAATCTTCACGATACAACTAAACCCTAGTTTCATCATCATAGTAGTTCTAAGTCAGTGCGCCCAGCCAAGCCGGATCGCATTCTCATCATCTC
>JALLBE010001252.1:0-11191 GCA_036939795.1 Thalassiosira mediterranea | reverse complement strand
CCCGCTTCTTGGAGTGGAGCGGAGCGGAACGGAGAGAAGTGGTAGAGAGAGTACCATACCTCCCATGAACATGAACTCCCACCTATCCCCCAAAAAGGAACCGCCTGATAATGATGTTCTATCATAATGGGACTCCATATTCAATGGGCAATTTGATCCCTCATAGGGGGTCGAGCTGCTGCGTATGAATTGAAACGAGGACATCATCAGTTGGAATATGTGATGAGTTTTTCCGGAACAGGTGCAGTAAGTAAGACTAAAAGAAGCTCGCAGCCCACTTCAGTCACTCGTATGTAGATATCAGTAGGACCTTTCTGCCTACCTGTATGCATGTGGCGTAAGTAGGTAAAAACAGTTACGCTCTATCTGACCTATGTACCTACCTACCTACGCTACGCATTCAGCGTGACGTAAACAGGCTCGAAGTCTAATGGGAGTTCACTTCAATACCGCATCTCTACCGCCACGTACTTGTTGTGTGTTCTCATCAATCCATACTATTCATTCCTACCTAAGATCCGTTCGAATCATCTGCCCACATTTTGATTCCATCTTGATTTCATGTCACAATCTCGCCCGATGTCGAACACGTACGCAAGCTTCCCCAAGGATTTCAACGAACATTTCCCTTGTGCATGCCCTTCGTGCCCCCGTAACATAACGCACATCGACGTCGTCCTAGCTGCATTCTTCTATTCTCCGTGTTGTGTCCGCCCACTCCCACGATCGAGTGCACGCGCAGCGCTGCACATCGTGCGTGAGATGGTCGAATCTTGGATCTTTTCATTTCACCTCGCCTGCAAGCAAGTGCGTGGCTGCATCACCCTTCTCGGTGTGGGCGAAGGAGGCGGCTGCAAGCAAAGGCCGCCTTCTCAGCCAGATCAGAGCAAAGCTGCACCTCCTTCACAATTTTCTTCTTCTCCTTTCAATCCATTCCACAATAGCCGCAATACCATGAAGGTCCTCTCCGCCTCGACCTTCCTCCTCTTCGCCCTCGCGGGCGGCGTCGGCGTCGACGCGTTCGCTCCCTCCGCCGCCACCAGAGCCGTCCGCGGCACCAGCTTCGCGCTCCGCTCCACCGTCGTCCCGGAGGCGTCGTCCGTCAACGGACAAGGCGGTGCTTCGGCCGAGGATAAGATCGCCGCCATGGTCGCCTCCTCCGACGCGCCCTCCGCCACGACGACGGCCGCCGTCGCCAAGACCTACGGAAAGGTCCCCCTCGATCGCCTCTCGAAGCTCTACGACCTAGTCGTCATCGGGGGAGGACCCGCGGGCGTTTCCGGCGCCATAAAGGCAGCCCAGATGGGCCGTCGTGCCCTATTGATCGACAAGCCAAAGTTCGCCGCCGGCGTCCTCCCCGATTCCGGCCTCGATCTCTTCTTCGGCGGACCGACCGGACTATTCTCGAAGGCGCTGCGGGATGCGGCGAAGAACACCAACGTCGCTGCCATGAGGGCGCAGGGGATGGATTCCGACGTCATATGGAAGCAGATCACGAACGACATCGTCAAGTTGGCGGCACGGAATTCGGAGGGACAGTGCAGGACGCTCGAGCGGTACGGCATCGACTACCTCCAGGGATCGGCACAATTGTTGGGGGAGGACGATTCGGCGAATTTGGAGGCGTTGGAAAAGTTCGCGGACGATCTGGACGAGGCCGATAAGCGGGACGGCGTGAGGACGGTTCGTGTTTCGAGCTGCGTGGCATTGGACGAGGAGGGGGGGGGGTGCGTGGAAACCTCCGAGGCGAACGTCTCGGCGACGAAGATTTTGGTGTGCACGGGATCGAAGAGCGTCAGGTTGGGATGCATCCCCTTCGAGGAGAGCCACAGGGTGTTCGATAGCGATACCATCAATTTGTTGGGATATTTGCCTCGATCGGTGGCCATCTCCGGATTGGGCATCATCGGCATCGAATTTGCGAACGTGAGTTACAATGCCATACATCATTTATCATTGACCTGCGAGAGCATTTGTGTTGGAGATGGGTATTCTCGGTTACTCTTGGCAACTTCTTTGTTGTGGCTCTCACGAAACTCCTTCTATTGTACGGCCTTGATTATGCCTTGATATTGTCATATTCATGTTGAACACGAAAGATCTTCAACGCCCTCGGCGTGCCGGACGTCAAGATCCTCGTCCGAGGAGACATCGAGACCTCCGCCAAAAAGCTCGGCATGGACATGGACGTGGCCAACGAGCTAATGCGACTGCTCAAGGAGAGCGGGGTGCAGGTGCTCGAGGGCACGACCGTCGACGAGTTCACGTACATCCCTCCCCCCGGCGCCGACGAGGAGTACATCAAGCTCGAGCTCAACGACGGGAGCGAGATGGAGACCGACCTCTTCTTCGCCGCCACCGGGCGGTATCCCGTCGGACGGAACGACGAGACGGGCCTCGCGTCCGCCGGCGTCGACGTGGCCGACAGGGGAATGGTCGAGATATGCAAGAACACCCTCGAGACGTCCTCCAAGAACGTGTACGCCGCCGGGGACGTCATCGGCGCTCCAGCCCTCGCCTCCACGTCCATGGAGCAGGCGCAGCGCGCCGTCTCGGCCATGTTCCTCGAGGCGTCGGACAAAGATGATGCGGCCGCGGGCGCGAACCACGACGATCCCCTCTCCATAGGCATATGGACGATTCCCGAGATGGGATACTACGGATTGACGAGGGAGCGCGCGATGGCCGAGGGGTACAACGTCGTGGAGGGGTCGGTGAGCTTCGACCAGTGCCTGCGCGGGCGCGTCTTCGCCCCGGACGGATTGCTGAAGATGGTGATCGATTCGAGGGACGGGACGGTGTTGGGGGTGCACATCATCGGGAAGGAGGCGGCCGAGATGGTGCACTACGGTACGTGGCGCGACATTATGCGCATTTCGTTTTTCATCACTGATAGAACTGAGATGGCAATTACTTTTTAACTCATCAAATATTATCTCCACGTCTCCTCTCTCGTCGTCGCACAGGCATGGCCCTGGTCAAGGCCCGCACGACAATCTTCGAGATCCTCCAGACGGTATACACTGCCGTGACCTTCCACGAGCTCTTCAAGGAGGCCGCCTTCGACGCCAACAGCAAGCTCGACTTTGGCGTGGAGTGGCAGGAGATACTGCGCGTGCTCGAGGGGGAGTGCAGCACCGACGAGATAAACGAGGAGTACCTCAGGGAGAGGTTCGACGCCATCGACGAGGACGGGAGCGGCGAGCTGGACGAGGAGGAGATGCGCAGCCTGTTCGAGAGCATGGGACGGTCGGTGAGCAAGCGCGTCATCGCGAACATCATGAGGCTGAGCGACACGGATGGGAACGGCATGATCGATTTCGGGGAGTTCTCGGCGATTTTCGACAGGATCGCGTGTCCGTAGGTGTGCGACGTTTCATGCGCTCCATCATATACTTGTAACCGTTAGCACTACATCTTTCATGTTATACGAACTCCCATATCCACTTCATCGCCTTGGAATGCATGGGTGTTCACCCACCACACCGACGCAATAGAAGGGCGAGCGCTCTTGAAGGATATAGGTGGACCACAAGGCAGATGCCTCGCCCGGTGGAGAGAAACTTGCCCACGGAGAGTGGGAGACATATCAAACTGATCGTGGAGGAATGCGCCTGCCTGTTATGCTCGATGCTGAACAATGTCTTTTACGATGGACGAGATTTCGAGAGAGTTCATACCATAGTTCATACGATGTTCGCCGTGGCGGCTGAAACGCGAGCATGAAATAATTGGTCGAATTGCAAATACTACCATACTCCTCTACAAGATTCAAAGCGCTGCCATCTGCCATTCCTCATGGATGTACTGCTCCCGTCAACGATAATAACGAAGAGACGGACCAAACATGCAGAGCTAAAGTTAGATGTTGTCATACCTAGTTTCATGTAAAACAATAGACTAGGGCAAGAAGTTGTTGAGTATCAATGACTAGAGGCGTTGGTAGTGTCAAAACGTAACCATCTCACTTATCATCCCACTTGGAAAAATGATTGAGTGGTATCAACCTCGCACCTGAGAAACTTACGTCATGCTGCAGAGTCTGACATGTTTGGCTTCCCTTCGAACATCTCCCCACAGAAAAGATGGACATCGGTCGGTACCATATTGTGCGGCTTCATCCAAAAGCGACTTTTCCTCCAAAGCCCCCTCCCTCACTCGCGAGATAAGCCGCAAAATATAAGATATCCGACCTGAAGTCTAGGCATCACTGCCACCCCTACGAAGCGTCGGCCGGCATTCATTTTTTCCTCTCCAATATGGCCAAGAAAGGGATCCGTCAACAAATAATTGTTGACAAGGAATCTTTCGTCGAATAAGCCTAATTTCACTTGGCCGCGAAGTCTCCATTCCACCGCGAGCACATCATATCACGCTCCCTTCCTCTAGAGCTAAGACTTTTGACCACCCTCCTCGCCACTACCTTTCCCATCCGCGCCCCCCCGCTCGTCCCGCTTCATCCCCCTCACGCTCCTCTCGTGATACCCGTCCATCGCCCTCCCCAACTTCCCCCCCCGTTTGCCGTCGTGTATCCCCCCCTCGTACAGCATGTAATTGCTCAATGCGCGGACGGCGTTGCCCTTCAGCGCCTCGATCTTGGGGGCATCGGATGGATTTGTGGGGGAGAGGGATCGGGACTTTTCGAATTCGGTCCGTATCATCGTTCGGAGGGCGAGGGATTTGGGAGAGGATCCCGGGGCGACGTGGGCGACGAGTCGGAGGAGGTCGCGGTACAGCTCGATGGCCGTTCGTTGGGATGGCGACATGTTGATGGCATATATGGGTGATTTGTGCAGATCGAGATCGAGATGCAATTTGGTTGTGAAACGTTCCAAAGACGTCACCGTATTGACGCTCAGTGGCTCTGATGCACGCGAGGCAAGCTCGAGGCTCTCGTTCTTGCTCCTCTGGCTGCTCGCGTCCGAAGGCGGGGTCGTCAATTGATGGTCCGTTATAGTACCCTCTACGCTCCGAGCCAGTCGATCAATGATGGTAGATGAGAGATGTGCTAACCGCGACACCACACAGAACAGGGGCGATGACCGACACCCGCACGCTCGAGAGCCGACGGTGGAGACGGCCAACGACCCTTGATTTCAGGACAGAGACGACGGAGCAGGCGACGGGGCGGGGAAGGTTTTGGGGATTGGATGATACCGTATGTTGAAAGCTGTTGAAAGTGAGAAGATGAGAGATGAGATGCTGGAGGAGGAGGCGGACCGACAGGATTGTGTGGATTTGAAGCAAGCAATCTGCCGCGCGAAATATTGTACTATTTCCTATGTATGTGCACGAAGATCCTCGAAGATCCAAAACTACGCTAAGCGCAGCGCGCGATCGCCTATCGCCCATCGCCATGACAGCGCGCGTCCCAGTAGCCAGCTCCTAGCCATCCCTCCAAACTCTAGACGAGGAACCATACACTGTCCGCCAGCCCAAGAAGCCGCATTACAGGGTCGCATTCCGTCCTTCTGTCCGCGACGGACGACGGATCACTTCTTGTCGCCGCATCCCCGCCGGTGGCTCCTCATGCCAGCCCTCTACCCTCCAACTTTTACCCACAAACGCAAACCATGAGTTCGTGCAGACTTTCAAAAGGGGTCGAGTCTCTGGCGGCGACATCGGCCTTTCGATACAAACTGATCGAAGGCCTCTACAACGACGCTAGAAAAGGCCGCGGCACCGATGTCGAAGTTGTCTGTCCTTCCCCGAGAAGTGATCGAAGTGATATGGATGATACTGCCAACGATGGCGATGATGGCAAGTCCACGTCGACGTTTCATTTGCATTCAGTCATCGTATCAGCCAGCAGTGGGTACTTTGCAACGTTCCCAGAGCCCAAATCTGGCCGGCTGATCGATGATGTTGATGCAGATACATTTGAGTTATGTACCAAGTTCATGTATCTCGGAGATTGCGATGAGGACCTATCCCATGACAATGTTGCAGGGATACTGCATGCATCGGGTATTCTCCAGATCGATGGACTGAAATCGAGATGCATGGACTATTTGAGGGAAAATTTGGATCACTCCAATTATGAATACGTTGTTCAGTTGGCGGAGCGCTTTGATAATCCATCGCTGAAGATGCAGGCTTACAGGTTCAAGACCCAGAACTCTGCTCGAAACGAACTAGCAGCGAAGAGAGCAACCATCAACCATGCATTAAGAGATGCAGAGTATGCAGAAAAACAAGCGGCCGCTGAGAAAGAAAAGCTGCTCAATCAACTGAAGAAGACAGATGAGCAGTGGAAACGTATTTGCCAAGAAGAGTTAGAAGCTTTGAGGTTGGAACTATCAGCTGTTGAGTTGTCACCTTGGGAGAATTTCTCTGAGCTTAACCCAAACTTTCGTGAATCTGGTGCTGTAGGGCATTTGGTTCATTCATACAATGACGAATGCGAATACGTCAGAAGCAGTGCATATGGTGATACCAGTCTCAGCGAAAGCAACGGGGAAGGCTCGGGGTCAGAGAGTAGTGAAGTTGACGATTTTGCCTATTACGATGGGCACAGTGATCCCAGACCTCCTGCACCCACAAAGGAGCAATACAGCAAGTATGGCATACTCCATTCACATGGCTCAATCAAAGAGGCGCTCAAATGTGCAAAGCCAGGAGACCGCATCTACCTGGCACCGGGCCTTCACAAAGATGAGGGGCGCAGGGGTGATCCCCACTACATCAACCATGCTCACGAGTTCATTGGTATGGGAGAACCAGATGATGTCCTAGTCGAAGTTAATTACCGCCCTGATAACCCATTCATCCAAATATGCGCAGGGCCAGTGGGTTTCTTCAATATAACATTTCGAGCAAATCCTTATGAGAAGAAAGATCGCCGTACATCTTTCGTTTATGATTCGGATCACCCAGGTATTGCTTGTGCTGGAGGAAGTGCTAATGATGCCATCATTGTCTTTGAAGAGTATGTTGATCCAGAGAAGTACGAGGAGCCGATGAAAGATGAACTGCTTATAAAGAATTGTGTATTTGACCTCGGCATTGACAGCAGAACAGCTTATTCTACACGGGTGAGCGGAGTGTTCCTAAAGAAGGGAAAATCTGCTGCTATCGAAGGATGTCATTTTCGTGGTGGTGCAGGTAGTGCTATTGCCGTGGTCAGTGATCCATATCTGTACACTGCTAGCGTTCGAATATCACGCAACACATTCGTACACAATGGCCAGCCCTCTTTCAAGGAAAAATCAGTTGTCGTCAATCGGGACTACAGTGTGCCAGGAGAGACTCAGTCCAAATTTGAATCTATTCCTGGTGACCAACTGCCGCCTGGACCTGCTTCGGTTGAATTATTGAAGTTTGATCGAAAAGGTTTCATGATTAAGAGTCTTGGGCACCGCGAGAAGCCTCAGACGGTGTCCTTGACGATGGAAGGGAACACATTCATATCAAACATGCGAGCACCTCTTGCAAACCGCATTGTTATTCCTTGCGGTCACTACGATGATGCAATTCCACCTCAGTACAAAGCACTTGGGAAAAAGTGTTCGTTTACTCTTGTTGATGATATTCGTGATGGCACTATCGAAGCCAAAGGGTTCAAGCTGACAATGCGCACGAATGCTATGAAAGACAATGGAATTCAGTTTGATCAGGATTGTATTGTTCGAATGTTACAATCGCTCTCAACAGCAAAGGAAAATCTTTCCAATGAGGAAGGCGAAGCCGAAGTGTCATTTCCCGATGGCACCACTTTGCTTGAAATTCTCCATTTTGTTTCTGATTTCAGTGAAGGATTTCCTACGAATTGGGAGCACGGTGAACCAGAGGTTAACTTTCAGGGTGAATATATCACTTACATTCGGGGAAGCCATAGTGGATACTACGACGAATACTCTGATGAATACTCTGATGAACACTCTGATGAACACTCTGATGAACACTCTGATGAACACTCTGATGAATATGGCGATGAATATGGCGATGAATATGATGATGAATATCATGGTGACTACTAAGTATTATTTGATAATACTTTTGATTTGATAATCTCTTGAATGTTTTCTAGACTCTCAATGGTGGTGGCTTAGTAACATATAGTACAGTGGTATCCAAAGCACTGCTGGTATAATTACCAGCACTGGACTGACTTGAACATGTTCCCAGTTGATGTAACTTAGGTATAGATTTGGACAAACCCAATTACCCCCCCCAATGTCTCCATATACTTTAAAACCCAGGCAGGGGATCATGAATGGCGTTTCTTCTGGTCACTTTTCATGGCACTGTTGAAATTTATTTTGGAGACAGTGATGACAGATCAAAGTAGCTCATCCTTGTCGTAACTTTCTCACAACACAACTCTCATCCAGAACAGTAGCATAGACACATGGATATTTCCTATCTTCGTCGGGATAAGATAAGGCAGCCAATGAGGAGATATCACCTCTAAACTCTTAGCACAAATTTATTCTCAAAGGACGGGTAACAAGTAAAGGTATGAAATATGAATAAATTGATATTATTTTGGCATGGGAACCTACACAACAACAGCACACATCTTCCTTACATGTTTTTGTTGAGTCAACAATCTGAGTCATGTCAAGTACGACAAAGGCAATGAGACAAAAGATATCATTGCTACATCATGGTATATGCTTTCAAAAGGGAACATGAACCCTCCTATCTCTGTCACCTCAGTAACTGCCAAATACTACTACTTCAGGGACATGGAAGTCACCCCAAAGTATGGGGATGGGGTTTTCTTTTCATTTCTCAACAGCCTGACTTATGATATGCACAGTCAAGGTACTGAGAATATCACACCATGCCTAGTAAGTAAGTGAGACTATATTCTATCCATATTTACCCTACTTCATTTAAATCCTGACAGCTTACTCGGAAGTATGGGGACGGTGGGAGTGGATGTAATATGGCGACTGTCATCATCAGCATCAACTGTGCACTCTAATCAAAATTTGTCACAAAAAACATGAAATAACGTTCATCAAGTCATGAGTCCTACAGTGTAGAGCAGCTAGTATGAGTGAGGCTGGCGATGTAGGTAGTGTCAGGGAGGAGGAGACTTAATCCTATCGGCCAGTGTGTACACAGGCAACCACACGGCGTTCCCGAACCAGGCGTAGCGCAGCGGCTCTGTCATTGTGCATCTGGAAGCTGCGCTGTCGTTCGGCAACAGCAGCAGTTGTCGCGCTACCGTAGGACCATGCCACTGGTTGCGTGCACAGACATCAAATCCAGTTCAATTGTGAATTGTGTAGATCTTAGAGTCATCAGACTAGAGCTAGAGCTAGAGATCCTCTGACCAGTGTATGCGGACTTCTGAAAAGCTAGCAAAATTGCCATTACATGTCCTCATTGAGACTGTGATGGGTGATGGGCGATTGAGATCGATGTTCTTTTCTTTAATGCCTGACCCTGACCCTAGCACTAGTCACAAACCTTATTGCTATTACACATGGTGAGGTATTCGCTAGCTTATACTATAAGTATATCTCTCTGGCTGCCTGGCCACTCGATTGAAAGTAAGAGTTTCGATTGCGCCATGAATCCTCAGTGCTTGCTTTTGACGTGCTTTCGGCTTTCGATTGAGCTCGCATGGTGCGCGGCGCGGGGATCACGGGACTTGATTTCAAAATTTATAACTGTTCACTCTGGTACAAAGCTAGTCAAAATGAAAGCCAGAGATTTTCTTGGTCCCAAGTCAAAAGTCAGAGATTTTCTCTGACTTTCGAGGCACAGGGATATGATAGGAGATGCAACAAAATGGGCACATCTCCTCTCGAATATTTTGATTCAGTTCACATGTCATCACCGAAGGAAATGATCCAATCTTGCTGCAATCCAAAGTTGTCACATTAGTGCACCTTGTGTTGTCACCAGACGAAGTGGTGGCAACTTGTGCTCTCCACCTCAACTCCAAAATGGGCCAGAAGAAAAGGTTCACTTTAATGAAAACAATGCGATGATAGGTAGTTTGGTTTTGGTGCGTGTAACTCCAAGTTTTTGTCAATCCAGGAATACACATCAAATACGGGCTCGCTCCGGGACACAATATGTAAAAATGGTTTTTGAGACACACTGGAGCGATCCCAAAATTGACAATCTGTGAAGTGAGATTTTCAATCACTCTGAAATGTTGTGATGGGCTGCGTGTACCATAACGTAGATACCTACCTACATACAAAGGCAAATCTTCTCTCGGGATCGGAACAACACTCCAATCTTGCTCCAATTATAGGAGCCACACTAACAGACTCCAGCGCTACAAGCTGTTCGACGCAACCGATGAAGGACGGGGAAGCCTAGGTAACTGATGCTGTGCGCGTCGCGCAGGAACAAAACGAGCGAAAGTAGAAGAATCCTGGTTTTACTTACGTATGAAAGATACTTATTTGAGCGGAATTGGTAATATAACGAGAATTTCATTGGTAAAATCGTATGTACGTATGAATATTCAAGTAGTGAGCCCGGAACTGCGACGACATCAAATGACGTGGTGCGGGACAAGGGCAAGGCACACGGCAATCGAAACTGAGATTCGCAGGTTCGATACTCCATTCGGGCAATATTGTACATTGCGCAATGGTATACAGCTGCCTCATTGCGACAGTTCTTCTGTGCCTGACATCCACCTTGTCCCTTCTTTTTAATATCACCGGTCAGGACAAAAGCATGCCCTCTGTCATTTGAATGACCGTATCAGTTGTTCCCTGATTTCAAACTAGTTCCATCGCGGCAAAGACTGATGTCCGTGAACGAAGTTGACCATTGCGACTATCGACTCCAGCATCCACATAAACAGACTCTACATACGATACACACAAAAACCTTGTGTGCGTGCGAAGGCATGCAAGCTCTCGTACATAGAGGTATCTACCGTGTAGAGGGAACCTGTTTTGTGAGGATGGAAACTTCACGGGTGCTCACATAATTCTCGCCCACGTTCATTATTCTTGGAACCATGAAGTTCATCGTCCCCTGCTTCATCTTCTCCGCCCTGGCGGAGCCGGCGGCCGCTGCCCTTCGCGGAAACAGCAGCAGCAGCAGCAGCAGCAGTAACCATGGCCCGCGAGTTCTCCAAGAGAACACCGTCGGCGTCTACCTGCAGGCCGACATCCAATACGGCGAGGGCGCCCCGACTGGCCCCGAGCAGACCGACAACATCGAGCTCCCCGACGGCTCCATCCACACCCTCGTGGGCGGCCCT
>JALLBE010001251.1:0-11211 GCA_036939795.1 Thalassiosira mediterranea | reverse complement strand
GCGAAGCGTATCGGACATATTTGCGCGATACATCGGCAATGTCGGCCCAGCACCAGGAAGCACTGGCCGCTGCATCTGCACAAGTCATGGCTATTCTCGGGTGCAACCTCGACGAACTGCCAAGCGATGTACCCATCGATGACGAAATGGGCGACTATACAGAATTCGAATAAATTCTCTTCCTTTATATCAGCTTATTTCTTCCATTACAAAGCAATACGCTTTCCACTCGCTCTTCACCATTCAGCTCGCTCAATCAATCATCCCCACGGGCTCTTCTTCCCAATGAACTGCGCTCCGTAACCCGGCGTACTCCAAAATAGCCTCGAGCGCGAGCTCCATCAGATCCGATCGACCTCTGTCGCTCCCGATCACCGCACGGTAAATCCCCTCACCGAACGTCTCGGGCGCCAACAAAAAACCCAGCGTCCGCTCTTGCCACGAATATCGTAGCGCGGCCGCTATCTCACGCTGCGCTATCACCTGGAGCTCATAGCCCCTCGCATTCATCTCCAAATGGGCGCTGACACATTCCGTCAGCGAGGATATCTCCACATCATCGATTCCCATAACCGTCTCCCTCTCGACCACGAGTCCGGGGAGAGAGTCATCGCCCTCGCCGTCCGCAACCGCGACATCGCCCGACGAATTATCCCCGGAGCCGCCATCAGCGGCCCCGGATTCGCTCTCTTCCTCCGACGTAGAGTCGTCCCGATAAACCAACATGGGGTACGCGCCGCCACTCTCGGCCGAGCTGCTGTCCCATTCCACCTCGTCTACGCTGCGATAATACAGCGGCGCTAGCGGCGCCATAACGTCGCCTCTCTTTCCCAGATCGCCACTTCGAAATAATGAATGGCTCGCCACACAACCCTTGAATGTTTGCACAGCAGATACCCTGCTTCCAAATTCATTCCCTATCTTTTCTTTTTCTTTTTTCTTTTTTCTTTTTGCATGCTGCAATGCATTATGGCCTTTTTCCATATCCGAAGACATTCGCGCTGACTTCGACTATTCTCGAGTTGCGCATGCCTATTGGTGTATTTGGCAAAAGCCAGATCATTTGGGGGCTAAAATTCCAATTTTAGCCTTNCGGTGGGCGGCGTCGTTCGGCGGCGGTACTAGGCGCTGCCGGCGGACACCATGGTTGGCCTGTTAGTTGGCCTGATACGAAGGTCGGTAGTCGAGAGCACACTGAAGGACCCACTTCTGACGAAACCCGGTTGAATGTTGTGATTAATTTTTAAAAGAGTTTGAAGTTTGAAGGGTTAAGCATAGTGGATCTTACTTGCCTTGTTTTACTACTTTTCAAAAATATCATAAATTATTGAAAAGTGGGTATTGAGCCCAGTCTTGAAACGAGGGTCCTTCAGTGTAAGAGAGAGCCATAAACATAAACCAATCACCAATCATTTTTTCTCTCCAAAGAAATCCGAGATCCGAGACTCGGCCGCAACACTACCTACGATGCCCTCGCGATCGCGATCGACCAAGAAGCCGGCAGCGGCGGCGGCGCCGCCCCGATCCCCCGCGGGGAAGCACCCCCGGCCGCCGTCCACGCCCGCCAGGGGCGGCGGACGGGAGCAGCAACTCCAGCTCTCCCTCACCAAGCCCATGGCTCCCGGGACCGTCCGCGTCGTCCCGTCCCCCGTCCGCGTCGAGGCCGACGACGACGACGGCGGCGGCGGCGCCCCGCCCTCCTCGGGAGGCCTATCTCGGCACGACTCTCACAATTCCTTCGCGGGAGGAGTGGCGGGAGGAGACGACGACGACGCCGGCGAAAATAATGCGGGGGCGGGGGGGAGGAGGGTGGACTTCATCGGCCCGTCGGAGGCGGTGCGGGACCTGTTCTCGCTGCCCTACAACGGCGACAGGAACGTGAGCGTGGCGCTGCACAACATGGGAAACGGGACGATATTGCTGGATTCCGGAGAGGAGATCGGGCGCGAGGAGGAGGCGGCCAGGCGGAATTTGAACGCGGGAAGGAGGGGGGGCGGGGGCCTTAGGGGGAAACGGAGGCAGAGGCCGCAGGCTTGGTCCATCAGGCACGAGGAGGAGGGGGACGGGGATGGGATGGCAGATGCTGACAAGGCTGATGGCAACGGCGGTAAATCTAGCGAGCTGCAACTGGCTCAGTTTAGGGAGGGGGAACGGTCGTTGTTGGCCTCCCTTTCCCTACTGCTGGAGGAAGAGAAGAAACAGCAGCAAAGGGATAACGTCGCAGAGTACATTCCTGATGATGATGGAGAGGGCTGCGATATCATTCGACTGTCCTCTACCAGTGAGAGTGAGAAAGAAGATTTGTCGATCGTTGGCAACGAAAACAATGCCCTGATCGTACCTTCCAATGCGATGGTGGTCCACGAGGGGACCGACGACAAGTCTGAACCTGAACCAATAGTCAACTCCGCACCTGCGGCTGCAGCAAATGTGGCCGACAACAATGATCCTCTTGTGTCAAAGCTGCATCCTCCCCAGCACTACATGAGCCACGCAGTGTCAGCTCCTTCAGAGCCTCGACAGTATCTGGACTGGAAATTCCATGACATGAAGTTGCTCGTCGCCAGCGATGCCATGATCTACAAACAAGATGGCGGTGAGGGAGGTTTCGATGAGAATGACGATGACAGAGGAACGGGCGATAACTCCAAATCGCTAGCGATCAGGATTGCGGAGGTGTCGGAGCTGAGGTCGCAGATGGAGCACTACGATGGGGAGGGAGGGACGGAATTCGGCAATGACCGGCCCGCGCTCCCGCCCTCGTCCTACGCCGAGGCCCTGCTGGCGCCATCCTCGGAGCCAGATGAGAAAAGCGCTGGTCAGGAGGACCCCAGACTGCAGACTTGTATCATACCAGTGTCCACCGGCGTGGACCCAGAGTTGGCGAAGATGGGTTTCTTGCTCTCGCCGTCCCCGTCTCTCGCCAATGACATGACTGGATCTGTTGGTCCCGAAGAGAGCAACCTTTCTGGCGGAGTAGGGAAGACGGCGGAGTCCTCGGGCGGTCCATCGAGTCCACTCCCGGATCAATCTTCGTCGCCGGTGTGCACGGTCCTGGACGCCTACCTCGACAATGTCATGGCAAATGTTCCACAGCTGGCTCTGGTTCTTCGCGAGCACGGGTTCGTGCAGAACATAAAGCTGATGCAAACGGAGGACATCCCATCAATGATGATGCACCCCTCCACCCTCGGCGCCGACAACATCCCGGTCAACTCCCCAGCGGCTGCCACCCCCATCTTCTCTCCTGATATCGTGGAGATGAACGCGGCGATGCTCCTGCGATTTCTGAAGACGAACTGCACCCGCGAGAATTCCACATATCTCCTCCACCGCGCTGCAGGTGGTACCAACATCCAGCTCTTCGATATCAGCAGCATCTCAGAACAGCGGCAGCGGAAGTGGGTTTGGTGGCTCGCCCTTTGCAGCTACAGGTTCGCTTGCAGGCTGGAGCAGCTCCAGGCCAACGTCCTCGGACCGAGGGATGGGGCGACGCGGAGGGAGTACCGTAGCAGGCAGCGGAGCCTTTTGCACAACACACAGGACCTGCTGGAGGAGTTGGCGGACATGGATGGCGGGAGGCACGACACGATCGGGGCGGCCGTATGTGAGCATCTCGCCGATACTTACCTGTGGAATGATGAGGCAGAGGGAGACGTCGGGGTCAGAGACGCAAACAAGCCAGCTCCCTGCGCCTCCTCATCTCAGCCGTATCAGAATGTAACAGTCGACTGCCTCAACAAGGCCCACGATCATCTCATGAGCGGCATCAAGAAGCTGAATCCCTTGCTGGCGAAGGCGAGGCAAGATGACTCACCCATTGAAATTGAGGCCATATCTTCACAGCTTTATGGAATACACCACAAGATAGTTAATGTGAACCTCCGCCTGGCCGATCACCATTTGCAGAACTACTTCTCCTCGAACTTGATCCAGTCCCTGCGCACGGCTGCGAGAATGCTCTCGGACGCAACGTCACTGCTCGGCCCTATCAAAACATTCAATTCCAATGGGGCCTTGGAAGGCAATGATTCCAACATATATGCAAAGAGTATCCTACTGCAGTACGCCTGGCTCTGGGAGTACTGCGGCCACTTTGCTCGATCGTTTGCAGCGGACGACCTCTGGCGCGATCGGGGACACACCTGCGGCGCCGACCTCATCGGTCTGTTCAGAGAAGTTGATGCTGCCTGCTCGGTCATCACAAAACAATGCTTCGGAGGTGCGCAAAATGCAAAGGAGTGGAAGTCCAAAATCACATCTGTCGTCGTTGCCTCACATGGACAGGTGTCGTTGAACTCATTGAGTGGCATCGTCATCCTGCCGAAGGACTTTGAGCAAATCGAGGCGTCAGTATTGCAAAAGAAGGGATGCCACGAGGCGATCAGCGCTTCGAAGACAATACTCAGCGAAAAGACCCAGATTAAGCGAGATGAGCGCCTTGTCCTCGTCGCTGCGTGCGTGTGCTATGGCCATGCTATCGATTCTTATGTCTTTTTGGCGGGTCATGATGAAGAGAAGGTTTTCAAAGATCAACAAGAAGCAGGGCACAGTACCTCAAACAAAGAGATGGATTCGGATGATGGTGGAAACCTCATCTCCATGAGTGCCAGCAATACTACTGTCGCACCTCTCCTCCGCCAGCGCCTTGGTGATGCCTGCAACGAGATAGGTAAAATCCTTCTCCATGAGTCTAGGGGTGTTCTTCTGCCTGGATTCTCTCCTCGTGAAAAAAACTTGATAGTGAGCGAACGCTTTGGCATGTCTCACGTCTCAGCAATCATGCTTGCGTCGGCTCAGTTCTGGTTCTTGGAAGGGCTTGATCAGTTTAAGGAGGGGAACGACTTGAGGAACCTTGCAATGCTACGCTGCAACTTATGCCAAGTGTGCAAAATTCGTGCAAACACAAACGTCATCTTGCCAGGCACCAGCGTAGATGACTCCAGAAAGAACTCAGAGGCTTATCTCCAGGAAGCCGTTGACCACCTTGTATCAGCCCATGAGGCGATGGGGCAGAGGGACGCTGATCCCATCACCTGGGATATGGTTAGCGATGAACTGGCAAATACATTGCTAGTCTTGGGGGTTCGTAGGAGGCAGTCTGCCCTCTCGTCTTCATCAGAGCCCATTATGTTCCAGGCGATGAGATTGACTCCCGGCATGGAAAAGGCCATCGTCGAGCCCATGGAAAGGTCTTGCCTGATTTATGAGTCACTGGGAACTGCACGTGCATCTCGCCAGGCTGCCGCTGCACACTATCAACTTGCTCTTTACTTCAGTAAAGTTTGGACTTGCCAGCGAGATGAGCATAAGACCAGGGAGAAGCTCGCAGCCTCATTCAAACATTACGGGGCAGCGCATCAATACTTCTTCCAACACATACAAGGAAATGAGACGACGTTTGTTGTACTGAGTCTTGACTTTTCGAACTTCTATTCCACTGTGGTTTCTGGCGAGGAGAGCCTATGCAAGGCACTTTTGTGTTGCTTGGATACTCGGGAGGCATTTTCTCTTCCAGTGGCACCGGCGGTCATGGAGCAAATGAATACACTCTCAGAAAATGTCGAAGCCAGGGTCAGCGCTATCATTCTAAATTTGACGAAACTCGAGAAGGAAAACAACTCGAAGCTGAAGGTAGGGCAGGCACCGTCAACAAAGTACAAAGACATGTATAGGATTGTCCTGTCTCACAAAATGAGGTCACCGAGGACTGTTGACACGCCAAATCAAGCGGGCCACTCGGCCTTTCCAGTCTTTGAACTGCTCCAGACACTATCAGAACAACTTTCGTACCTAGGTTAACGAGACTCTGTGGAGTCAGACGTTTTACTTAACAAACCTAAACATAGCAAAGTTAAATACGCATGTGACACGCTGAAATAGTGACCACCAATTGAGCAACCCTCCGCTACAATACTGTACAAGCATGGGTAACCTGGACAGGCACGTATTGCTTCGAGACTGTCAACCAAATGAATCAACGTATCAGTGAAACGAGGAAGGTGTACTTCTCATTTTACCCATGGCGGAAAATTGCACCCCACTCTAGCTGAACATAGCAGTGTTCAGACTGCGTAGATATTTGTCTTTACACGCTAAATGGGGACTTCGAATCCTTTCGTACCTCTTTCTGCAGCAAGTCTGCAGCTTCTCCTAATCATCTGGCCACATCTCCACAATCTCCCACTCATATATTCGCAACAATAGGGCAAGATCCAGCTCCTTTTGGACTCCTCTCACCCGTGGACACTCTTAGGCTGCGAGTATGACTGGGCGGTTGAGGCTTCTGCAAGGCGTAGACGTTGGGACTCTCGAAGCCTCATCATTCGTATATGACCTGTCGGCAAGAAGGACACATAATCTAGAATGACTTGGTCGGTGTTAGGCTCAAGTATCATTATTTTAACCGTCTTGCGACAGCATCATTCATGACACCTCAACCATAAATTCTAGGAGCAAACATGGCAAATTACTGAAGTGATACATCTCGAGGAATCCAAACCCTTGGCCCTTACTTGTCGGTCGAGTAGGTGGTGGAGTGGCCGCTGGGAGAGGTGTAGGTGGCGCTGCCACTGCCACTGTTGTAGTAGGTGGACCCATTGTCGTTGGAGTAGTAGTACGAGCCATTGCTGTTGGAGTAATGGTAGGAGCTACCGCTCGAGGAGTTGGTGCCCCCGGGGGTGTTGTAGTGGTTTCCCTGGCTGTTGGTTCCGGAACGAGGCATGATTGCAGTGGGCTTGGAAAGAGAAGAAATGATTCTATGGACGAGAAGTAGGGGAAAACGACAAGGGTTGGATGTTAGGCGCGTGTCGATGGTGTAATCAATGACGCCGCATTGAGTTCGTAATGTCAGCCCAAAGGACGGCGAGCGGTAATTCGATCAGGCCCGCTGCCCGTCCACGATGTTGCCTACGACATCACTCAAGACGCCGTCTCCAAGACCATGGGGGAGGGGGCGCCTTCGGGCAACAAAGTCGAAGGCCGGACGAGACAAGAATCAGACATCGTCAACAGCGTCAACACCGATACCAGCCGTCGATATCAAGGCAGCCAGATGCATCAAGCGCCCCATCCCATCACACACCGCCGGTCCCGACCGTAGACGCCGACCGAGGAGATGAAGACCAAGAGCCGATCGTGCCCCGATGCTGGGATTCGACGGCTCCGTCCGCAACGCCATGGCGGCCCGAATCACTAATATACCTGTTTTGTTGACGAAGGTTGTTCTAACTTTTTATGAGCGAGGACGATTGTGATGGCGATCTTGGGCAAATCTTTGAGGCCCTGTCTGTCAATCGCTGCGCGCGTTGAATTTTTATTGAATTTTTGCTCATCTAAGATCGTTCCCGCCAACTCGTTCCCGCCAATAAAAAATTAAGCGAAAACTAACTCACTAAGAAACCCTCGTACTTACGGTAGTCTATGTACGTGGGTTTTTTGTTGAATTTTCGCTTAATTTTATTTTGGCGGGAACGAGTTGGCGGGAACGATCTCGCAGTGGCAAAAATTCAACAAAAAATCAACGCGCGCAGCGATTGACAGACAGGGCCTGAGAGCGCGGCGACTTGCTTGATGTGCGTGCTCGTTGGTGCTCGTGATGTTTTTGTTCGGATGTAGCGCAACAAGACTTAGAATTAGCGTAGGAATTAATATTTGTCTTGTAATTCAAGCATAGTCGTCATTGTTTTCATTCCTGAACTGCGTAGATCTGATGTAGGAATTAATATATTAGGTTGAGGGATTTCGAGTCCTGCATTGGCATGTTGCAAGAAGTTTCATGTCGGTCTGGCGCGCGCGCCCAAGACCTTGCCAAGACACGCGCGCGCACAAGTAGTAAGAGGAATGTCATTGTCATTGTTGTGAGGACTTTTCCTCTGTTTGTACCTACCCTAAGTTCATGTACCTTCTATGTTGAGGTTTAGGAGAGTGGAGCAAGGTAGATACCATATCACCCACCAAGGAGATTTGATCACCCCTCTACTCATGTGTTTTTTGACTGGAAAGCAAGGGGGGTCTGGCTGTTGTACATGTTGCCCCCGATAGCACCGTGATCGAAGTGTCAATATCAATGGGGGATCGAGTTTCCTCGAGCTCCAAATCTACTCTGCTAGCAATTCTGATAGCGCGGCCCGGCACTCTGGGAAACCCATACAACCACCCTGTAGTGGTGGTAGGAGTCCTTGCATGGGATTGACACTCTCCTTTCCCTCCACCTCCATGTCCATGGTCCATGGTCCATGTGTTCTCCAGGGCGACAGACACGGGCCTGTGGCAGTGGCAGTTCTTTGCCTCCAAGACTAGAGGGGCTTTGGCATAGTTTTCACCGTACCAATGCTAAGAAGCTTCGCTACCAAGTCAACAACTCTACCGTCACCTGTGGTATCCATGTTCAGCTTCAACTTCAACTTCAAGAGCAGATATTCATAAAATGGAGAGGTGGTCATGGTGCCGAAAACCACAGCCACAAGATTTACAATTACAATATCATGCTATGGAAAAATGTGGTCTTGGAAAGATGGTTCTGCTGGTACCATTATGTACTTGAACATGTTTTAGATTTTGGAGAAATGCCTCATCACAATTGGCTCATTTCGACTTTAATCAGATTCAAGTTCAAGTAGTGTTGTCATTCATGAACACTCTTGGCAATGGCAATGACATCACAACAGCAATTAAAATACCATCAAGGACAAGGTTACTAGATTACTTTTGCCAGTAGCTTGTGCGAGGATGCCCCAGTTCATCACCTCTTCCTACACCTGAGCCAGCAGTTCCTCTGTGTTGATGGAAGTGTCATGGCCCCAGTGAATGAGATCCGTATCGCCAACATACATGCCAGCAGCGAGAAGGAACACCCGTTGAAACATCGCGGAAGAGAGGTTCGCTCCATGGCCCATCCGTTTGTACGCCTTGACGACAAGAGAGCCCAACACAGCAAATGCGGGAGGAGCTGCACCATTCCCCTGACCATACCCCATCGTGGGATTCTTGGAAGATGTTCCACCGCCACAAAAATAATCATCACAGCCATGAATACAACATCACTGGCACTGGGCTGGGGTCTGTTCAAGCTCAAATATAGCGCCGCACTTTGTTGAAACCCAAAATCAGGTAGTGTAACTGTGATCAGCATAGATACTTATACCACTTCTCTGATATGTTAGGACACCAATATTTTTCATTCTAGCAATACTTATCCATTGAATATCGCCCAAATTTGATCATTGGCCTCCTGTTGCAGTAATGGCAACCGTGACGGGGGGTCTGTGTCTGTGGTATCAGTATAATTTCTCTTTGTCTTTGACCTTAATCCACATTGGCATTGGTCTCACAACAGTATCTCAGTGTCAGGCCGGGACCACACATGCAGACCGACACTTCTGTTTTTGGACCAAAATCTCATCTGCTGATATCATGACTTTGAATAAGTTCGTTCTGATTCAGAACATGTGGACACAGCCCCGTCATCACCATCACCCGCATGGGTGCCAATATATACCACCACCGGCATTCTGACTCTGGAAGTAGTATGTGGTATTTCAAATGCACACCCCATGCGGGAAAGCAGGAAGCCCCCTACAAGTACAAGCGTCCGCAGCAGCGCCTCTGAGGTTGTATCCACATATGCCAACCAGGTCCATGTCACCTTTGCAGCTCACTCCAACACAGCACTCACTCACACCTTGCTTCCCTGATGCTAGAGATATTTGTACAGTAGAGTTGATAGGATGTACCCCTGTGTACCCAAGGTGTGGATGAGCACAACCAAGGGCTGGCTACACAGAGTCACGACAACAAAACAACCTGGCAACAGTAACAACCTGGATGCTGGCAAACTACGAGTCCACGAAATGCTTGCGCGATGTTGTGAAGGTGAAGGTGTTTTTACCAGCATGCGACAGCACTACAAATGGAAGCAAAATAGGACCCCAAGAACTACTTTGATGACCTCAGGACCAAACACCCCAGTGAGGCAGATGAAGCAGAAACAATCCATTTCCATTGCATTCAGCATTAACTCAACCATGACCAGCGACTCAAGCGTCCCATATGAGGCCTCAAGCTTATGGACACCAGGGGGATCTGTCAGAGGATGAGGAGAATCGTGCAACGGGACCAAGCATGTCGTGCATGGGAGATAGATGCAAAATCGCTCGGTGATTAGACAAGGGCCCAGGCTGGACAGGAAAAGGAGGAGCCCCGTGCAAGAAATGCAATGATGACAAAAAGGGCATGGAGCGAATTGAACAGCTGGAAACTACGTGGATGAGGATCGAGTGATCAATATCTACGGCCAGCCAAACAACAAAGAAAATGCAGGACAACCCAGATCCCTAATCAACATCATCCAGGGTAGCGATGGGGCCCATAAGGAGGTGTCAGTGAGATAACTACAACTAGTACGCATTGCCAACACACTCATCATGGAACCCCACTGCAGCACTCGCACCAAAGGCACCAACCAGTAGTAAAGTGACATCGAGCGGGTAGCATCTGCTCCTGCAACAAGAGCAGGGGAAGCTCGAGATTATTGATCAATACGTCACGAAGACTTGCAAGGATTGCAAACGCTTCACGTATACAGGGACAGGGACAGTACAGGAGACAGGGGTATATGCATCATATGCAGAGAGGAACACCTCCAATTCCAATACAAACTCAGCCCATCAACATCAAAAGTCTGCACATGAACATGACAACACATGATGCCAACTGTACTGGGCCCTCAAACACAACAATACTGCAGACCATGGCAAGAAGGGAATGCAACCTTGGACATGCCACGAGAACACAGCTGACTCCCTTCGAGCTACCCGTCCTGCAAAGTATGAGATCCACAGGAGCTCACCAATTGGCCCCAGGGTGATACCCCCGGGACACAGCCCAACAGCAACACCCTCTCGAGTACTCCTGGCAAGGGAATATCGATGGTTTGATGTTCGGATCAATTCTGATGTCCCCGCTCGCCGCCCGCCACCCGCCCCTCTACTCGTATGGAGGGGGTAATTTTGACCGAATGGGTAAACCTATCAAGTTGTCGACTTCACAAGTCGAACGGGAAATGACCACTTAGAGCGCTTGCCTCGACTTCCATCGCCCACGTCATCATTTCCGGTCGACTTACTTGCGCGAAGTCGATTCTACGTCGCGGACGATATCTCCTTATCCAGCTAGTACTGTATGAAGTACTTATCTCGACCTTACCAAAAT
>JALLBE010001250.1:0-11192 GCA_036939795.1 Thalassiosira mediterranea | reverse complement strand
GACTGAATCTCCTAGGTTAGCACCCGACGCTTGATTCCTGCTATGTATTGTCGAATTCGTTCTGCCTTGACTCTCACACCTGATACTCCCGCCATTTATCAATGTATCAGCATATATTCCCTCATTACTCGTCAAGGTGACACACTGTTTTCGTCATTTGTCAATTGCATAGTAGCGGCTCTCATATATGCAGAGGAAAATGGACTGAATAGAGAAGATGTGCAGGAAATGCCTCTAGTGCCTGTTTTTGGAGATGAATTGGCCTGGGCGTTGAGGGATGTCGTCGCATACAGCGGTGGATATGGTGCAATTTATGCTCGTCACTTTGCTGGTGGTAACATTTTCCAATCCGCAGCAGATGAAGTTTCTGCGACTTCGAGAGGACGAAATGCACTGAATGCAGGCGGTCCAATGATGCTCTCGTACATGCATCTACCATGACGCAATTTACGTCACCTGGGTTGAAACAGGTTGGACATGTTGCTTACTCATGCCCATGTAGGTATGGTACTTGCTCATACCTCATAACTCATCATACCTGCTAAATCAGACGTACTCCGATGTATGTTACCGCTAAATCACTCATACAGTTGATATTAGTCTTAGTTCTCCACCTCTGGTTCTCCGTCGTGAAATATCTTGCCTGGAAATCGTTAGGTACATATTTATTTCCCTCTCCTGTGGCATACCTTTTTGCCAGGGGCACACATGATTTGCACGAGGGTCTTTCTCGGATGATTCATTTACTCGAGCGCCAAAGCCCCCAACAGCATTTCTGCAAGAGCGTTTCATTCACTTGTGGGAAAACGACATACATAATGCAGGCCCCGTCACTCTCTTAGCGGGAGTATCGCCTCGATGAGTCGATCCAATGCCTCGGCCTGCCAGCGTTGTCTCTCATTCGGCGACGCCGAAAGAACCTTGGCCACTCCCATGAGCAGTGGCCGGTCCGACTCGGTGATCCCACCGAGCAGTACCAGTTGTGTCGTGTCCCTCGTGGTGGTACAAAACTCTATCCACCTCCCGGCCAGCTCCCGCATCTTCACGTCTGGGTGCACGTCCAGCCTCCTCGCCGCGCCCATGACCTCCGATGCGCTCATTGCCGACGAACTCTCGAGCATGGTGCGATTCGCTTCCTTCAGACGCCTTCCAAGGAGGAACCAGCTGGAGACGACGGTTCGATAGCAGTCCGAGCACGAGTCTTGATGCCTCGTCCAACCGCAGATGTCGTTTCCTCTGTCGTCATTTGTCTGCTCTTTCAGTGATGTTGCACCATTCATGCGGGTGATCATTGCGTCGAGCAATATCCCCGTCCTGGACAGCACCCTAATCCTCTCCCTCAACTTGGCCATCTCCATCGCTGCCTCGTTGCTGTTGGGGCCCAAATCCTCCAGCATGCGTTCTGACAGCCTCACGTCCCCAGTCAGAGCGTGACTCGCAGCCTTAGTGATGATTTCCTCATAGGGAAAGTACTTTGATAGCAGCAGGTGGTCAGACAACGTTACGCGAGCGTTCAACTCCCAATCCGGTTCGTACTCCTCCGTAAGCTCTGAACTCTCGAGAGTTAGATCGATGATGTTCTTTTCGACGTAGGATCGGACACTCAATTCGAGGGAGAGAAGGTCATCGATCCTGCCGCTCGACGTCCAGTCGTCTACGAGGGCGGACATGGCCTCGGTCCAGTTCAGACGTAGCAGCTCGGCTATTTTTTGTAAACGAAAGATATGAGAGACCGTCAGAGTTGGGAAGGCAGAAAAGAAGAGTATTTTTTTTTATCACAACGAGAGCTTCAAACAAGAGACGCCTCATATCTCTGGCGATTCAAGTTCCCATTCTGCTTCTCGTCTCCGCAACAACTTGAAACCATGTCCTCCATCTTTGGAGACGCGAACCACATTCCCCATTCATACCCTCTCATTCATTAACTAACTCAACTAACCATGACCTCTTGAGATCTGGACGGACTCACAAAACCATGACTCATGGGAAAACAACTCACGGTCTCGTTCCGTCGTCTCGCATAAATGCCTCATATCATCTCTCATCGTCTCCACGGCCCCATGCTTGCATCATCGTTATTTTTGACGTAGTCGTATCTGAAGGCATGGCATCGAATAGACATCATGTTGTGCACCCACACCCCATTGCCCATACACCATATGGTACTCTCCACATCCGAAGCCTCGTTTCAAGACATTGTGTTTCGCGCTGATTTATACAACTAGCACCACATCATGCTTCACCAAGGAACGACGCTCTCGCGCCTCGTGAGGCTCACCTTCGATGGCCGCAAAGTGCGGATTCGAGCTCCGTTCGGAACACGCCCTCAACAACTTGCCATGGGGAGACGACGTTTTTTTCTTGCCGCCACTCTTTCTCCCCGCCCCGCCGCGGTCGGGACGCGCCCTCGCGGCACGCCTGCCCGAGGAGGCGTACGACGAGTTCGTGGAGAACGTCCTCGACGGGCATGCTACGATGGGCGGCGCACCGATGTCGAGGGCGTCGGGACGAGGGCGTCGTCGCGGAGGGTATCCGCCGACGGGGAGGCGCCGGGGGGGGGAGACCGGGCAGCGTCGCCACCAGGCCGGTCCGGACAGGAAACGCGCCGCGGCCCTCGTCGTTGCGGCTGCGGCAGACATCGGTGAAATCGGTGGTGGTTCCTCTGGGTTCTGTACTTTCCGCACTTGAAACAACTTGAAACGTGTGCACTTGAAAGAATTATTCGTGCACTTCTATTTTTTACATATAGGTATGTACGTTATCTACCATACCGGGTGCACTTTCACTTCTATTTTTTCGAAGCTTGGAATTTTTTGAGTTCGCGCACCTCCAAATCAAACTAAAACTGTATACTATTCCTACGTTAGTATCAACGGTGCACCTGAAAAATCCAATTCATTCGAACTTGCTGCCACCTGCGGAGATGCTTGCTTTCACACACAAAAAAACACATCATATGTCTCACTCCATCTCCTCTCACAAAATATGTACCGATGCAGGTTACAACACAACATGTGATTATTACTGCGTGATTACCGGTGCCAACGTTTCGAGTTGAGGCGCACTCGGGGCTGCTCGGGGGCTCTCGAGAGTTTCGATCAAAGTCGAGCTTACTTGGGGGGCCAAGTGGTAGAGAGATTCATACCTCTCTAGACTCCTCGTCGCATCTCAGTTGAATCGTTCGTGCAAGAAGAAAGCTTTTGCTGAAGAACCAAAGCTCATCAATTGCGCAGCTAGCTAAAGACAATAACTCAGACGTGTTGCCTACCCAGGGTGCAGTCATAACCTGAAGATGGAATCGATGCGTCGTAGGTCACTGTTGGCAACGACGCGCGTCGCGGCGATCGCCGCTCTGGCCGCGGGAGGCGTATCCGCGAAGCTAGTCGAACAAGATGTGGTGAAGGTGAGGTAATGGACCCGTTGTTGTCATCGCACCCAGATCGTACCCAGCTGCGTTCAATACAGCAGTGCTCGCCTCTGCACGGCCGATGATTCTGAAGGCTTTACTCTTTGCTCTTTCCATAAATCGTGGATGACAGCTGAGCCTCCTTATGCCCTGACGTTACCTGTGTTGCGGCAGTATCTGTTGCGATAAACCATGTTGCTATGATGCGATATTGCTATGGACATTCATTATTAGGTGCAAAGGTTGTCGTGGCGGAGAGAGAGCGCTTTCGTTCGCACTGCTAGTTTGTTGGTCTACTTTGTAATATTGAGGTCATCGCTTTTCATGCCTGAATGGAGATGTAGCTCAAAGGACCCAAAGAGAGCAAAGATAAGATATGGGGTCGTTTTTATGTGGGGAATGTGTTTGATATATGTTCTTGTGCTTGCTAAAGTCTGTCTCGCCACTCAAACCTCAGGAGCTTGCGTCTGATGCTATCGAGAGGAGGCACAATCTCGCACAGCAACACCAGAAGGGCAATGAGGGGGGTCACAGAACGAAGAAGAAGGTTTTGACAGAGGAGCAGAGCCAGGGTATCCAGTCTAGAATGCTGAAGCGCAATCGCACGTCAGGCCGGGGAACTTCAAAGATCCGCACGGCGGAATCCGACATGGAAAGCAGGACAAAGGTGCGCGACAGCCGTGGTGACAGGGGCGGTAAGCGCGGCGGCGAGTCTGAGGAAGGGGCCACAAATCTGATCGGGTTTCGCATGGGCGGTGCCGGGAAGGGGGGCAAGGAAGACGCGCCAGCGAAGGCGCCGTCCAATGGAGGAACTCCGGCCTCTTCCCCATCCTCGCCCTCTCCTCGCAGCAAGGGCGGAAAGGAGTCCGGAGGCAAGTCCGGCAAGTCCCGAGATCTTTCATCTGGCATATGCACGAAACGTCTCTCGATTGCGTACAAGGAGATGCAGCGCCTTGGTCCAGACAGCCCCTTCGGGGAGATCAACAGTCCCTCGGACGTTACCGACCTGTGCTCGTTCTTCCCACCAGAGGACGAGGATGACGATCCGAACTTCGGCTGTCCCCTCCTGTGGCTGCCTGATGTCGGCTTCCTCGAGGGCGAGGAGCAGTACGTGGAGAACTTTGGGGAGGATCCAGGAATCGCGTTCAACGCCCTGCAGCTGTACTGCGAGTGCTACCAGGGCTACGATCTCGGGTGCGCCGCCAAGATCCCTCACGGCCCGCCTGCCAGCAAGGTGACGTACGGTGAGGAGGAGGTCATGGTGAACGGCTTCTCGGAGTACATTCCCTTCAGCACCCCCGGCGACAGGGCCGAGTACTGCAAGATGGTGGGCGTCTGGAACGGCGACTTCGACCCCGACGTTGCGGAGGACTTCACCGAAGACGTCGAGGATTGCGGGTGCTACTTCATCAGTCAGGCGAAGGAGATGGTGGATCAGTGTCCCGGAGTTGAGCTGGGGGCTTTTTTCGTTTTCCCCGATGGCATGTCGCCCGCACCCACGCCGGTGGACACCGAGGAATCTCCCGCGCCCACGCCGGTGAGCCTGTCATACCTTTTGCGTGATAATCCTGAAACTTTTCGTCATTCGTCGGGCCCACTCATATCGTTCTGCTGCCATTTTTTGAACGATTCCATCACACATCTTTAGATTGACTCGCTCATCTGCCCTGAGGATGCAACTTACTGCGAGGACTTCGAAGAAGGGGAGTTGGGAGACGAGTGGTCTTTCGAGACTGCGGAGTTCACCGTTGAGCCCACCTTAGGCTGGCTGAGCTCCACATCAGAGATCAATATCAGCGAGCTCCTGCGAGGAATGCTGGACAAGAGGGTCAGGAGGCTTGATGGCGGGGTCGATGGAAAGGGCACACCCAGGATGTTGCAGGTGGACTACCCCACGTGGGAAATCACGGATGAGGAGGCTCAGAATGGCGAGAACTCGCTCGCCAGCCCTGACCTCAGCGACGCCGAGGATGCCTACATCAGTGCAAATGCCACACTCTCCGGTGGAAGCGATCCTGGTACCCTAACATTTTCCATCCTCACCGAGTTCGACAACTCAGACGTTCTTTTTAACGGCGTCGCCTGGTTTGCCAATGGAGAATTGGTGAACTTTGTGAATGAGACGATGGACTGGACTACCTACGAGATCGAGCTCAGAGGGGAGGGGCCTCACGAGATTACCTGGGAGTACGCACACATCACAATCGGCACCGAGGAGGCGATGCCCGTGTACTTGGATGATGTGTACTTCATTCCAAGGGGCGATGGCGTGCCAACATACATCCCTACATACACCCCCACATTATTCCCCACACTCTCTCCCGCAGAGGAGTAGATGCGGATCCCAAAAACACAGAATTAATCGTGAAAGTGGTGGATGAAATACTGTATGGGAGGGATGGGCATAAGGATGGATGAATGCAAGTGCAGTATGCAAAGAATGTTGGCGGGGGAAAGGTCGGTGGTGTGGAAATTGCTTCATTCATGTTTTAGAGTACAAATCAGTGGCGGTAAATGGAAGATGACTTGATGGATGGAAGGATGGAAAGAAGGAAAAATGATACGGATAGGTTGTATGGCACTGCCCAAATGCATGTTCTTGGACGAAAATTGAATGTCGCTATCATTTATTGAACTACATGAACTAATGATAGAGTTATCTAAACCAAACATAGCTCAGAAGGAGTTTCATAAGCGCAGCCTGGGGCAAGGCGTTTTTTCTTTTGGTTGTGGTTCAGACGCAAAGTAGAAAATGGGTCATGATATTTTGCAAGTCAGCGAGAACAAGTTGATAGGAACGGTCAGTGACAACAGGGGCCACCGCCTACGGCAAGGGCCAGAGAAGAAACATTTCCAAGGTACATACGCAAACAACTAGAAGTTTAGCAAGGCACTGTGACCTTGCAGCAGAAATGCACCTTACCATAATTTCATTGCAGCTTACGATACCCGCTGGCCTGGGCCCGCCCACCATACTACCAAGATGTTACCAATCAATTTTTTCGACAGATATGTGACCGAAACACGATATTATCATTTTATTGGGGTGTATCGCATCGGACATAAACCTGTGCATTGTGCATTACCCGCTGGTCTGGACCCACCCACCAAATCCCCAAATGTTACCAATCAAATTTTTCGACAGATAAAGATATGCCGTGCTTCTTCTTGTATTCCTTCAACGAGCGCAAAACTGGATTGGACCCTCCACAGTAGAGCATCGCCCACTTTTTGGCCTCATTTTTGCCATTCGACTGAAGTAAATATTTGACCCTGGATTCAGCTTCCGATTCCATTGCAATATACGGCCTTCGCATCACTCCAGTGCTTGCACCTTTTGACGCAAACATCATCTTTTGTTGTCTACTAGCGCCAGACACATCGAGCTCGTTATCACTCATGCTATCACCTAAGCTGGCCGCCATATTTAGATAGGCTTCAAAATCAGATCGCATCAACAAGCCATTCGAACTAAATGTATGAAAAGCATGCTTCAGCTGATCTTCCATGCAGCTGTAACAATCCTTCAACAAATGCTTCATCAGGGAGTTGACACCTCGAATATCAACAACATTCACGTGGGCGATATCCAAAGTATCTGCAATCCCAGAATTTGAGACTTCTCTGGCATACATGAAGAGCTGGTCTGCACTGTATATGGACATCGCCTTCTCGACTAGTAATTTTGCCCTCACCGTTGGAGGAGTCCTCACGGAAGAAATTTTGACCAAACCTTTGCCAAACTGGTCGTTCTCTATGGAACCACTCGCCGCGCCATCAATGATTCCAGTGATGGTCCTTTCAAGGTTAGGCCTACCCTTGAATATATGTACATGGTGTGGCAAGTCCTTTTCAAGCACTGGGATGGACGTGAGTTGTATGTATGCCACTCTAGACAGATAACATGTGATGGGGCAATGGACTCACCGAGAAACCTCTTCCCTGTGTAGTAAATGATGCTCAAGCCGTTGTCTCGGGGTTCGACAGCAATATTTCTCAAAAACCATTCAACTAGACCGGGATCCCTACAAATCCAGACCAAATAGATACGTCTGCTCGTGTGCGAGTACTGTTTGAGAAGTGATACGACAGGAGTCACACCTGGGGCGTTTTCACAACGAACAGCAAGAGTCAATAGGTACATTTTTTTACGCGTATCAATCAGCTCAAATTGCACTCAGTAGAGCCATTGCCTCACCAATACCAGAGGCCACGGCCACCAGGTTCTCGCTATCCATGGCCGGCGAACAAAATGGAGATAGGAAAGGCCCTACAACGAAGGCTGGCTTATGAATGGGAGTGGTTATCTCATCAATGAGATTGCCAGTCCACCCACCTATATTGAATGCAACCGTCATGTTTTTAGTGGTACATAAGGAACACACACAAAGCTGAAATGGTCAGATACGTCTCACCTGACTTAGATATGCACAATTGAGAGTGCCCGGGCTTGTTGCAGGGGTACACGCTGAAGGCGTGGAACTGATACTTTGAAAGCCACGGCAACATGATGTAAACGTATGCCGAGTTCTGACTGCCAAAGCCAGAGGGATTCTCAAACGTCACCAGGCAGGACGAATCACCCAAGCGCTCAAAGTAGGCGTTCTCCACGATGTGGGTCTTGTACAGGATGCCGAAAACCCTATCCGCAGAGTACGTCACTAGAGGCACGCCGATGAGCCAGTAGATTCTCTGTGGGGCGTGATACAGGAGGGCCGCACCCCACAGGATGGAAAGGTAATGGAGCCCTTCGATGTGTGGCGCGAGGCACAGATAAACGAGGAACATCATGTATTCATTATGCAATGAACAGAGAATTTGCAAACACAAGGATGCCTACAACAACGAACTCACCTTTTCTCCACTCAAAGGAGATCCTCTCCTTGAGGAAGGGAACGGCCATGGGGAGGACAATGATCGGAGTGACAACGATGGCGATCAGACCGGTGATACCCGTCGGATGAGTCCAGAGTAGCTGGATGTCGGTAAATTACGCGTGAAAAGTAAGATATGAGAACTTTCACGAAAAGTGAGAAGAAGGCTATATCGTACCATACCTGGATATCATCCTTGCGTCTCGCCCACCTCAACACGTGAAAGAACGCATGGCTCGTGGATTCGATGCCCACGATCGCGCCGAACATGGCGTGGACCTTGTGGCTGTCCGAGAAGTTGACCCAGCATTTGAGCATCGTGTTCTGCAGAAAGTTGTTCAGGTTCCGCGCCTTGCTAAGAAAAAGCAGCATGTACAGCGGATAATCGAACCAAGCCGAGCACCGGGCCAGCGTGAGGAAGATCATGGACAGGAGGTCGTCCGCGCATATGGTTTCGCGGGGGCAGATGCAGGATTTCAATCCTCCATGACAGCCATTGCTCCAGGGCTGCTTCGCCACCTCCTCCGTGGACATGCGGGCCCCGATGGGGTACGGAGCCCAGAGCGTGATCAGGCACGCCACGAGGCTTATCAGGCTGAAGGCGAACACCCCGTGCCACCACTTCCCGCTGCTCGCCTGCAGGCTCCCCATGTCCCTGCTCTTCTTCTTGTTCTCGAGAAACTCGAACGCGGCGTCGCCGCCGTTGCCATCCAACGAGCTGCGGTCCGTGGATTCCACGGTAGTGCGACGCCTGATGAACGATTGGCCGTTGATGGACGAGTTGAGCTTTTGGAAGGAACCCCTCAGGCTCTGCGACTTCTTCAGCGATCCGCGTATGGACGACGTGCTCTGCACTTTCTTCAGCGAGCTGCGCAAGGACGACGTGTGCTCGCTGTCTCCTCTAGGAACTGAGAGCTGAGAAGTTGGACTTCGTTGTTGGGATTTATTTGAACGTCGGCTCTTTATCCTGCTCGGCTTGAGGCCACTTGGGACGAACTCTGAGGCCATCTCGACGTCTCGATCGAGGGAGTGCTCCGTGCCGTTGCGATTGCCCAGGCTCATATCAAGGGTATGGTTGGTCCTGCTGTGACGACTCAGGCTGAGCCCAACCATGTTGTCCTCGGACAGCTCGCTGGCCAGGGACCCGTTCGAGGTGGAAAGGTTCAAGGATAGACTGATCTCGGAGAGACGGCTCTTGACCAATGAAGTGAGACCCGAGTCACTTCTGGAGGGCGCAATTCCCACTCCACCCTGCACAGCAGGCGAATTGGCGTCGCCCCACGTCGCGTTTGCATTGGAAGATTCTGCCGGACTCGACTTCCAGCCAGTGTTGCGGGGATGGAATGTGTTCACCTTGAAAGCAAGCCCGTTGTCGCACGTTTTGGTGACAGTGGTAGCATCGGCGGACAGCGTCGCCCTGATGGCAGCAGCGCACCTCGAAGATGAAGTCGTTTCATCCTCGTGTATCGGTAGCAGCTCGGATTTGGACGCGGCCAGACTATCCTGTGAACGACTGCGGTGCAACATTCTCTATTGATGAAATAACACTCGGTCGGGGTCGCTTGAGAAATGTTATATATTGTGTGAATTGCGATGCCAGACTGGGGCGGGTGTGAGCTCGGAGCTTGATCGCTCCTCTCTCCTGTCTCCGTAATGTCCGTGATCGCTCGGTGGATGGTGGTGGGGCGTCGGTGCCGTGCGTGCACGGCCACCAGCTCGGTGGTTCTCCCCTGGTTCTCCCGCCCTCTCGATCGCGCGGCCCGCCGGGCGGGGAAAGGGCGGGCTACATGCACTACATACATGCATCATTCACCACGGCATCACCAATGGAAATTCCTCGATGCATGCAACGTATTGGGTATGTAGGTAGGTGCGTAGAAATGCGACGTCAGTACCTAATCAAGCAGGGGATATCCCTACATACCTACATTCCAACCTGCGCTGGTATTTATGTACGTACATACATCATACCTACCTACGTTCTGCATGCGACATACATGCGACCCTATCTAACTTGTGTACCATGTATCACTCGCTTTCTTTTCTACTATGTAGGAATTAGTGGGGCTTACAATATATGTACTACATACCTATCTCGCACTCGACGGACCATAAAATAAAATGGACAAAACTGCTCTACCTAGAGATGTGACTTTTACATACATACGTAAACAAGTTTAACCCTTACTTTACCCGGGGAGCCATTAGGGAGCCAAAGACCCACAAACCACAAGGCGCGTGGTTTGTGGCCGGCAGCCCACCACCATACTATCGTCTAGTAAAAAAATAGTTTTTTTGAGTTTTTATTTAGATTCGACCTACATACATAGCGCAAATATTTTCAGCTTAGGTAAAGATGGCCAAGCATAGCTCGGAGCGCGCTCCAGAGCCATGGGGGGAATCAGTAGGACCTTAGCTTACATATCGCGTTTTTTTCCGGATCTAGGACCTACGAGAAGCCGAGATCTGGAAGACTTCTGTTCAACTTTTCGGCCATTTTTGCGATTTTTTCCATATCAATCAATATCAAGGCGATTTGCTAGGCGCGCAAATCTAAACCGTACATAGCCTATATTTTTACTTTAGGTAAAACGGCTCATTTATAGCTCGCGGCACGTCGGAGGTTTGCGTTTCTGAAAGAGCACGAACCGAGCTTACATATCGCGTTTCGACCAGCATTAGAGACCTAGTAGAAGCCGCCGAACGCGACAACTGTTTCGGGCATGATCCTTATATCAAGCGATTTTATTAGAGGGACGACGAGAATATTCGAAAACATCGACTGTCGTAAAGTAACGGTTAACGCGTAACTTTTAGACATCTGATTCTTATCACAATATGCTTCGCGATGCAAAATAAATGCCCCTTTTATTTTATTATATCCTGCTAGCTGTGGTGGTCAGCTAGGAATT
>JALLBE010001249.1:0-11193 GCA_036939795.1 Thalassiosira mediterranea | reverse complement strand
TGTAAGTCGAGGTCGAGTTTTGTCGTTTTTCTGGCAAAATTCCAGTAAAGAGATACATACCAAATATGATTCAAAAAATTTTGAATCATTTCTCACTAGGGATATAGAAAATGAGGAAATGTAAAATTTGACTCGACTCAAAATTAGAATGCATTCGAATAGCTTCGAATAGCTTCTCCCGCTGCGGGTAGCCTACATAACAGTTCAGACACAAATCACGAGCTAGCAATACTGAATGGAGCACGATATGAAAGTTTGTGAAAATCCCTCTTTTTAATATCGTCACAGTGGTGATAGGTACCTACCATATCTAGGTGATACATACATACATACGTACATACGTATATATTTTATGTACGGTACATACGTGCCTACTTACGCATACCATATGTACCTAACATACATTTACTGGTACGTACACATACGTTTTGTGAATTCGCCGAGCGTGCATGATGAAGAGTGCATGAAGGCAAGAACATCAATGAAGGCTCGCTGGGTTGGCTGACTGCTGACTCTATCTACATGAACATAGGTACGATACGATACATACGTTACTCGGACTTGATTGGCAATCTTTGTGTCCATCCTGCCTTGAGCGTGATTCATCGCTGCGCGCCGCGCCGGGGGCGGAGCACCACGGGCAATGGCCGGTTCATTTTCTTGGGTTTTCATTTCATCGTTGGATCCACAATAATCGTTCATAAAAATTGACGAAGGTGCCACCGGAGAGTCTCTTGGAGCACAGAGATTTACGAACGCGCCGTAGCGTCACATCACGCCGACGGACGATTCACCTTGCCGCGCCAATAACCGCTGCGGACACCACCCATCTAGTTGGTGCATACACTCGCTGGATTGTCTTCGAAACCATGAATCCAATCATCAAGGATATACTTGCGCTCATAGAGCGATACTTTAAGCTCTTTTGCGAGCTTGCACTAAGTTTCTTGAAAGGCGTCCCACTTCGTCAACCACTCAAATCAGAATCAACGCAACCTCCTTCTGATGGGCGACCTCGGTCGACTGTGAAGGTTGGAAGTCGGTCGACCGTAAAGTTTGGGGAGTTGGAGATAAGAACCTATGAGACTATATTAGGTGAGTTCTCAAGCACTGATTGAGAAGTACATTCTATGCTGTACTGGGCAATTCAGAAACTAACATCGCAACACTACTCCCACTCTCCGCTTCCCTACAGGTGACAACCCCTCTTGCAGCGGTGGTCCACCCCTTGCGATTGGGTGGAATTATGACCGTAATGCAGTGAAATCAATGTCAGTTGACGCATACGAAAATCATCCTTCTCAGAAGAACCGACCCCAATTGAAAGAGTATGAACTGATGTTGGACCGCACAGAGAGACACCAGATGCTCCTCAATATCGGATGTTCCAAGTCTGATATAGCATCCGCTACGAAACAAATCAGGAAGGCCCAAAAGAAACGACGGAAGACTCTTGACAACACGGATAGTTCCTACATGGAGGAAAAGATTGAGGGTGCCAAGAAAAGCATCAAGCGTCGGTTATTCATGAAGAAGGGAGCAAAAGTATTGTACAAAGAATGGAAGAAAAATGGATGTAATAACCAACAGCCCGCTGGGCCTTCGACTAGGAGAACTTCAATCTTGGTGTTGGATAGACCTCCCTGTGATATTTCAATCCCAACTGATGAGGATACTCTTGACTCAGAAGATATCACCCACTGTTCATACGCTGGAAGCGATATGCCAGCCCGAGGTTACAGCGCGTCGAATATAGGAACACCATCTGTCAAAGTGATGGCTCATCGCAGAGCAAGCATGTAGATGGCAGCATTGAGCGATGCACAAATTAGTGTATGAATAACTAGAGATTGCTTCAAACATTGTTAGCAGGTGTTGTTATCACCTTTCTCACGTCGTCCACGAGCTATGGCAAACGACTTCTGGGCAACTACCCACTGCCTCTTTAACGCACCACACAGCTTCACTCATCGTGCCTCAAGTACGTAGAGGGGAAACAGAGATGTCATTCATTGGGTGGCATGGGGACAATACGTTACACGCTGGACTGTGCCACGGGACCCGATTGGTTTACCTCTGAGTACATACAGATAAAGGTGTTGGAATGGCAATCGAAATCACATGTGTTACATACCTACAAACTGTTGGTGACTATGTTATGACATATAAAACTGATAGTTGTTCGCTGTCATTGCTACTTTCATGGCTACCTACCATCATGCTCCAAGTGCCATAGCCAAATAAATCTATCCCTGAATCATAATATCTGCACCCACGTCTATACCAACTACCCAAATGTATCCTGGCATGTCTCTACATCGGCGCAGCCCCCCACAGGAGAGAATGAACTAATTCACAACTCCATCAAAGTAAGGCATCAACAAGTTCATGGTACCACCGTGATCGGTGCCACGCCTATCCCAAATAAAATGTCCAAAGTATCAACCTATGGAGCGACGTCGAGGCTCATGGTCCTCTTCCTCTTGCTGGGATGCACGAGCTCCTCCTCGTCGTCTATCTGCGGTGTCCCAAAGAGACGGTCGCCAGCATCTCCCAGCCCTGGGACGAGATCACCGTCTGCGTTCAGCTCCTCGTCGACGCAACCGATGGTCACCTTGACATCAGGATGGTACTTGAGCAGCTCTGTCAGGCCCTTCTTGGAGGCAACTACCGAGAGGACGTGGATCTCACCAACTCCCCACTTCAATGCAATCACAGGCAAATAACAATGGGGGAAACGAAACCACAAGTGAGATAGTGAAGTCGAAAGAATGGACGAGATGGCACCAATTCGGCACCAAAAGTCGATTCATGTCACTGGTCCAAAACAATTTGATACGCATCATCTCCGTCTCTTATTCTGTACAATATGATACATGCAGCACCACACAAGTACTCTGTCATACAGCCAGCGAAAGGATCCACCAATTACGCCGGCAAGAAAACCTGTCCTGTAAGTTTGGCTCGCGCAATTCTGCTGTTCGCGAGGAACCAGTTCGTGGCGTCGAACAAATCGACAGCTCCCCACTACAAAAAATATTGTCTTCGTGGGGACGAGAGAAGCTGCGGTCAAACTTCGCTCGACTGTAAAGGAACTGAGCCATCCTGCGATTCCTTGATTGGCAACACACCATTGCAGGAATTAAACTGCACGTCGCTGGAAGCCACCCAGTAACTGTGAATCAAAGGCACACATTGACGAGGCTCATTTGTCTGTGTCTGCGGTTCCCAGACAAACTTTCAAATACATTGGAACCAGGGTATGCGCGGACAGAGAACAACATGAAACACCCCGATATGCAGTCACGTTCCCCAACGTCTAATGTCACTCTCTCACACTAGACTCACCTTCTTGAGAATTCCCACCACGCTGATGATCGTGGCACTCGTGGCGATGAGCGGATCGAGCACGTACGCCACGTCGACATCACACTTCTTGGGCAGCCTATTGTAATACTGAACCGGCACGAGTCCCTTGCTCCTGTACATGCCAATGTGATGGACGGCCGCATCTCCCAACAGCTCGAGCATGGAATCGACCATGCCGAGTCCGCTCCTCAATATCGGGATGAGCGCCACCTTCTGACTGAGTTTCTGTCCAACGGCCTCGACGTGATCAAGATGATTCGTAGCGGGGACGGTGAGTGGCACCTCCCTCGTCGAGAGGGCGGACGTGGCCTCGTATCCGAGGTGGAAGGTGATCTCCCGCAACACGGCGCGGAAGGCGGAGGGCTGCGTGGAGGACGAGCGAAGTATCGACAGCTTGTGGCTGAGGACTGGGTGCTTCGAGACATGGACGTTGGGTCCGTAGGGGGCGGTGAAGCACGGCTCGACCGGGGAGGGCTTCAGCGAGGCGGCGGGGGCGGCGGTGGGGGTGTCGAGTTCGTCGTCCATTTTCTTCTCTTCCATTCTGGCTTCGGGGTCGATGGAGGAATGGTGCTTCATTGGAGGACTTGACGCGAGCGTAAAAATAATGCTGAAGGTGTATCGTTTGATCCGGGGGGTTGGAAGTTGGAAATGAAAATGAGCTGATGTGAACGGGCCGATTGGATGGAGTTGACGCCTCGAATCTGCCGAACTTGTTCCGGATTGCCTTCAACGAAGCAGTGAAATGAACGAATGAAGTGCGTGTCGCCCTCAGGCTCGGTTCCAAAGCAACGCGGCCGGACCACTGCAAGATGCCATCACGAAATCATAGATGCAAGAGCGAAGGTGAACGTGGGTGAGTGAACCCAGCGAGCAGCTTTTGCAGAAGCTTTTTGTTTGCGTCGGCGGAAGGAGAAAAATGACGATCTTCAGAACATTCTCGACACAAAAGATTCTCATTTCACTACGGGAACAGAATCTTTGAGACATCCTTAGGAATGGTCTGTCCTTTATTTTATATCCTTTTATTTATGGTACTCTACCATACAAATAACAATAAACGAACAGCGTATCGTAATAATTGTATGACGGACAGACGTTATCGTTCATAGCACGACGGACTCTTCTCTCTACATGAACATAGGTACTACCCGGGTAGGTACGATACTCGCTCGGGTACCTCGAGTCACGGATATGTGGTCCCTGGTTCAGTCATGGATATGGCCCCGCCCCCCGCCCGAGCCACAGCCGACAGCCGACAGCCGACAGCCACACAAAATCTGCAAAATCAAAGAACGAAGAACAAAGGAAATACATCCAACCATGGCCCAAGCCGGGGGCACCGAGCGGTGGGCCTCCCTCGCCGACCGCCTGAACCCCAACCGCCCCCTATCGTTCGACCCCACCCTCAAGGCGGCGTGGAAGACGATGTCCAAGTCCGAACGCAAACGCCTCATTGCCGATGACCGCGCGGCCATCGCATCGCTCAAGTCGCGAGGCACTGCCGACGGCCCGCTGCCCTTCGAGGCCGACCCGGATGATCACTGCGAGACGGGGCCAGTGGCCTACACTCATGTAAAACCGCTGTTGGAGTTCGTGGCGGAACGGTTGGGGAAGGATCCTCACGAGCTGCGGATATACGACCCCTACTATTGTGCGGGAGGCATGGTCCGGCACCTAAACAAACTAGGCTTCGACCACGTGTACAACGTGCGTGAGGACTTCTACGAGGTAATATCAGAGGGTCGGGTTCCAGTACACGACGTCGTAGTGACGAACCCGCCATACTCAGGTGATCACTTCGATAGGTTGCTGAAGTTTCTAGCAGACAACCACAAGCCCGCCCTGCTGCTGTTACCAGAGCACTTCTCAGAGAACAAGTCTTCGTCTTACTCACCAGAGAAATTCTGTTTCATGGCTCCTCCTGAGAGGTACCACTACTGGAAGCCAGATGGGATGCGGCCGGATCATCAGACGGGGAAGAAGCGAAAACAACACCGCAACCTCATATTGGGTAGTCGCAACTCGCCCTTCGCGTCGCATTGGTTCATTGATTTGGAGCCAGTTGCTTCCAACGATTCTTTTGTATCACTGGTGAATGAGGGGAAAGTGAAGCTCGTCGAGGGGTGTCGGGTGCATCGCAAGCAGGAGCATATTTTGCCCACCACTTTCAAAGGTGCGGTGCAAAACGATCAAGGAGACAGTACAAGAAAGAAAAAACGACGGAGACGAAACAAGAAGAAACCGGCAATGGAGTCATCGTGAGACTGGACTGGACGTGCCAAGCACAGGGGCATTGGCTTAGCGACAGGGCATGTCGGCATGTATGGTAGGCGTGGGGCATCGCACAAGTCGGATTATTACAAATGGATCAACATTTGAAGGAGCCCACCATCACCCATTAAAAAGTGAAAACAAGTGAAAGGTTTGAGGTCGAATGCACGAAGGCATCTAGTGTCACCTGGTCACCACGCACAGACAGTCAGACAGTGACGCCCCTATGGCTGTCTATGGCGTCGTGTTCTTCGCATTCGCTTCGTTGATGAACGCATTGCAATAAGGCAAGATGGAGGAGCCCATAACCGATGATCTTGGCTCGGCGCCAGTTGGTGACGATCCATCAGAGGAAAGTAGCACTATGGGTCCAGAGAAGGATAGAAACGACCCCTTGCATGCGGAGGATGGATTATCGCAACAGAAGAAGTTGACACATGTGCCAACAGAGCCTGCAATAGATGGAAGGCCAAGGAAAACTATCCTCGTACGCCAATCAGCGAAAATGAATCCAATGCTGATGGATGCCATGCGTAGGACGAGACTCGGTCTGAAAGGTGGCGAGGTCACGGGAAAACTTACGTTTACTGTGCCAAAAGGCAAACTGCTGGACCTGCCGCCTACACCCGATGCCAATGGTGGAGGATCCACGACGGCAGCAGCGAGAGAAACTCTGTGCCGAAGATTTGAGGCCCTTCACCCGTTGAGGAAGGAAGACGATGCCCCATATATTGAAGCCGTAGAAAGTGGCACTGTGGTCACTCTTGTGACAGCGTTGCCTCCTGGCCACGAAACAGGTGGCTGGCGTTGCCATGCAAAAACAAAGGACGAGGCAGGCACCATAGAATGCTTACTGGCCAACAGTCCTAATGAGCAGTATTGCGCCAAGTGCAAGGAGCCGAAACCAAAACTAAGACCCGAGTTTGCCTACATGAGGCTCTTGATGCCAGGAATGCGGCGTCAGCGTAGAGAGTACGAACGTATAATCAACCAATGTGATAACGAATTGGATAGGTGTGATGCAGCTGGGCTCGAAGCAACAAAGAGAATCACTGCGTTTGACAGGAAATCAGACGTGCAGCAGCAGCATGTTGGCAATACAGTCGATGCATCTGAGACTGATATTATTGGTTCTCCTGATGTCGACGATGAGGAAGAGTTGATGATGGACATTGACCTTCAACGAGGAGTTTGGCAGCGTGTTGATGCAAGAACATTACTTCCAATGCTAGACACGCACAAGCTGGAGTTAAACAAGAAGTTGTCAAACGCCAGGGCAGAACTGTCCATCATGGTCCAGGTAGCTTATGAACTTGCCGTTCCATATGCCCAAAGAGTGACAAGGAGATATCTTGTGCGGGCTCGTCTTGATGACATCCGCAATTCAAAGCTAGAAGCCGCTAAATGCGCAGCAGCTGTAAGTGTGTATAAATACTCTACTCTTGTCCTTCTAAGCTGAACCCCTTTTGTCAGATTCTAACGTGACATATAATGTGCTGACAAATCGCAGATTGAAATCCAAAGAATTATGCGTTCTATGCTGGCTGCTAAAGAAGCAGATCACAGGCGTATCATTAGAGATCATTTGATGGCCACAAAAATCCAGTGCATGGGTCGTCGGATGATCGCAGTCAATGAGAGGAAACGTCTCTTCGCGATATACATGGAAAAGTTGCGCAATAGATCAGCAACGATCATTCAAGGATTGTATAGATGTTATGCAGCAAGGAGGCACTTGCAGGTACTGGCAGAAGAGAGACGCCGCCTCTTGGAAGAGCTGGAGAAAGCGAGGGTGGCGAATCTGGAGAGAGATTCTGCTACGGCCATCCAAAAACATTTTCGCAGGTTGTTGGCCAAGGCATCATGCGCCAACCGGAAAATTGAGTTAGGATTGCATAAGCGAGTGAGCCAATTGGTTGCACAGCTTTTCGTCTCATTTGAGCTATGTTCATGTGCTTATGTCTCGCACTGTGCCTCAGCTCCTCATGTATCTAGAACGCTATGTGGTGGACGGTTGCCTGTGGTCTTTTGTCAAATCGATCAATGCCGATTATCATCGATATGAACGAACCATCATTCATACAATCGAGAGGGAAGAAAAGATGGCGAAGACTTTTGTGGAGAAGGTAAGACATTGACATGACTAATCATGCTTGACATGAGAGCATACATCAATTTTGTCGTCTTTTCTCTCCTTCATAGGTGATCAATGCAAGGGATAGTGATCATTCATCTGCTTGGGAAAAATACATTCATTTCACTCACGAAGACAAGGGCTTGAGCTCGTCACCTGAGCTGAAATCCGACAGAGTCAGTGCTCACAAGAAACGGACACAAAAGGATGATCTTACTGAGCGCCACAGTCGACATGGCAGTACGATGAAGATATACGGAAGTCCCAATGAGAATCGCAACCTTTATGGAAGCCTCCCTCAACACCGCAAAATCTCTTCACGAAAGAGCGGACGAAGGAGGACCCCATCAGAACCTTCAGGGCGTGGTTCTGCACCTACTCAGGATGTCAGACATTACGGTCATTTGGGTGAAGCCAAAGAAGCCGAATGGGTTCGATCTGAAGAAGAAGTGGAGCAGTTAGCCCGTCTAGAACGAATCAAAGAAAAGCTCAAGGGTCAGTACTTGCGTTTCGACTTACCAGATGGTTTGGATGATACTGTCTCGCGATTCATCATGGCGGCCACACTGAGGTACAAGTTCGATACTCCAGGCGAATCGTCTGTTCATGGGAACTTTGAACTAGCGTCAGTGGAAAGAAAGCACCAACAGAAATGTAAGGAGTACGCTGAGCCGTTGATTCAAAGTCTTCACGGCCAAGGAATAGTATTCATACGCCAATTACTACCTGTGGAGAAAATGGTAAAAACAATGTCAGACTTGGGTGTCACGGAGGAGTTCGTTCTCATAGCGACTTCCCTATTGAATGTTCTTCACCAAATAAGCGGAGGGAACTACTTGAATCGACGTTATCTCATGACAAAGTGCCGCTATTTATTGGAAACACAAAAGAATATGAATGGCACCTCTTCACCAGCTTACGGGCCGCAGTTCACTCTTGCCTCCATTCTAGGAGAGTGTGGGGCGGCTGGATCTGACAACTTTGACGACGACGACAATCCAGGTGGGCTTTGGAGACCCGGAGGCTTTTCTTGCTCGAATGAGACTCAAACAGATCACTGTCGAGAAGTGAAACATTGTAATTTGACGAACAATCGCGTTCCATCTGCCTCAAAGAAAGCACGGTACAGATCCTGGGTAATACCATACACTGCCAAGATCATCTCTAAAAATGAGTCGCAGCATCCTGCCTTGATGTCTTATCGCGATGGTCAGCTGCTTGATCGCGAAAGGTCAAAACTATCAGAGATGTGAACATTCGTACACAGGTAGGGGACGTGATACAGTCAGTTTTGGGTCCATCTTTAGCTCGCTCTTGAGAGGTGTCATCTAGCTACAATATATCACAGCTCCATCTAAGGTCGATTTACAACGCACTGCGGTGCTGGCATTATATGGCATCATCCAACTATGATCTAGCGTGCGCTGTGCCTAAAAGAAAACAGTGGTTGCTCCATAGCTTCATTAATTGATCGAATTCGCGTATGTACATACTTCTTTCTTGAGCAATGCGCAGGAATTCCATCGACGATGAGCACGAGATGCAATACGAGGAACGCCTCCATTCACAGACATATTCAATCCAACCATGCGCTCTCCAAAATATCAACAACTTTCGGAGGCAGTTGCCTTGCATCTCCGTTTTCCGAAGACTTCAATTGCAACACCAGTCTCTGCACTGCAGCATCACTCCCAGAATCAGGAACAAGCGCACGCATCTCCGTGACGAACCCCACCAATCCGCTCTCATCTGATGGCGTAGGAGGACCCTCGAACCGTCGGGCCTCTGTGAAGTCCACGAACAGCACCTCTCCGTCATTCACATGGATGAGCGGCTGGACGTCGACGGTGTACACACCGGCGCGGAGCATGCCGACCATCGTCTCCACGACTTCCTTGGCTGCCCTATCCCTCGCCGACCCTTGCTGCACCTTTTCAAGGCTGGATGTAATCCCGCCATTTTCTTTCGTCGGAGATATCACCGGAGAGAGCGCGATCATGGTCCGTCCTCCCTCGTGAGGGTATGGTGTGATTCCGAGGCAGCGCTCCACGTGAGGCACCGCCGATCCTTCGAGTGTCCTGAGGATGGAGCACTCGTTCTCCACCGAGGCGCGACTTCGTACCCAGCTGACCTTTACCGCGATTCTAGCCCCCGCACCATCCTTGCTGTTACCGCGCGGGGAGAAGGAGAACACGGCCCCGCTCCCACCGCTAAACAGTCCATAATGTGTTCGTGACGGGCGAACATTAGAGACCATAATAATACGAAGGAAGACGCGTCAAGAAGTGTCGCTCCTCACCTTCCGAGAAACTCGGGATCCCAAAGATCCGTCGCGAGGCCGGGGAACCGCAGCGGCCTCTCGAACCGAACGCTGCCGTTGGGCAGGTTCCACTCGTCCATCGATCCGTCCGCCATAGCCAACAACGACGCGGGCCCGCCACCTCCGAAGGCATCGCGTCGGGACCACCAATTCGAGCCGATATCACCGCCGGTGCCGCCGATCGATGCGGCCGTCGCCCACGGCGCCGACGAAGCCGCCACTGACGTCGGCGGAGGTTGGACGGCCACCGTGGGTCCGACGACATCGAACGGCGAGGACGTCGTCGACAGCGCCAGGGAAGCCGCGGTGGCGACAGCGGCCGCGTCGACCAGGAGAGGTACGACTAGGCCCATCCTTTCCGCCGTTCCGCGACGCTGCACATGATGAATCTCTGTGCTCCGTTTGGCGCGGGCTTGCAGCCGGCAGCCGGGGCCGAGCCGCCACCACGGCCGGGCGGGGGCCACAGAGGACAGAGGACAGTAGCCATGGATTTGGTTTGTGGTTTGTGTTGGGGTGGTGTTTGGACACAACTGCAAGTGCCAATCTAGTGCCAAAAGGTGGACGAAATTTTGTGAGGCAGTGAATTCTGTGACGTCGGCAGCCAATTCAATCGTACCTTATGAACTTTTGTTGATATTATATATCAATGGACATTTAATAAAGGAATAAGTTCATCTGAAATCATTGCCAGTATCATTATCCCCTATTAAATTTTATTATCAATATCTCATCTTCGCAACAGCACATCTATCTTACCTGGAAATAGGAATTAGTATGTAGTCATTTCTTATTTCGTTTGCTCGATCCTTCGCACTTCCGACTTCCAAACAAAACTGCCCTCTTCTATTTCACATATGTAGGAATAGTACCCATCTAGCAATCCCAGATGGCATGCCCACAGAGCTTCGCAAGACCAACATCCACTCAACAAATAAAATAAATTTGATCGCGGAGATAAACTGATTCCGTGGGCGTTGGAGAGTCAACGGGGCTTTGACAGATATTTTGACGGGCGCCCGTTATGAACCTCTGCATTTATGTGCGGGCGACGGGGGGATGCCATTCAAGCTCAGTGTTGCCTCAACTCTCTGTAGCCGTG
>JALLBE010001248.1:0-11194 GCA_036939795.1 Thalassiosira mediterranea | reverse complement strand
CGTCGAAATTTCCGCGTTTGAAAAATCAAAAGCATTTGAATTGGACACTGTAGTAAATAACAAATCCTACTATTTCCCGCCCAGAGTACTATTTATTCCTATGCATACGAGTGTGGCACCTGCCATCATCAAAGCGTCATCAGTCATCAGATGAACCTTCTCCACCGCACGATCTTCAATCCATTCTTCAGCTTCAGCAACAACATCCGTCCCGCGGATCGCCGCCGCCGCCATCGTCATAACAGTTCTCCTCGCTCGGCTTGGACCACCCCAACCGACCTCACCTCCCTCTCTAGAGCACCATGCGCTTCATCGCCGCCGTCGCCTCGATGGCGATCGCCATCAAATCCAGCGGCGCCTTCGCCCCGTCGGCCAGGTTCGCGCTGGCGCCGACGTCTCTCCGCATGGCCGATGGCGACGGAGAGGAGCCCGTCCTCAACAAGTACAGCCGGTGAGTACAATGATGCGAGTGTGATGGATCATCGATGATCGATGATTTCGCGGAAGCCGAGCGTCGGATCAACGCACCTGAGTACCTGAGACTGACGATGAACCGCCCTCCGTCGATTGTCAGCACCCTGACCCAGCCGGCGTCGGCCGGCGCGTCCCAGGCCATGCTTTACGCCACCGGCCTGACGGAGGAGGACATGGACAAGCCGCAGGTGGGCGTGTGCTCGGTGTGGTACGAGGGCAACCCCTGCAACATGCACCTCCTCGAGCTGTCCGAGCACGTGAAGGAGGGCGTCGTGGCCTCCGGCTGCGTGGGCTACCGCTTCAACACCGTGGGCGTGTCCGACGGCATCTCCATGGGCACGGACGGCATGCGCTACTCCCTCCAGAGCCGCGACCTCATCGCCGACTCCATCGAGACCACCATGGGAGCGCAGTGGTACGACGGACTCATCGCCCTCCCGGGCTGCGACAAGAACATGCCCGGGGTGGTCATGGCCATGGGAAGGCTCAACCGACCCGGCATCATGGTCTACGGCGGGACCATCCGCGCGGGGACGCAGCCCTCCACGGGCGAGACCCTCGACATCGTCTCCGCCTTCCAGTCGTACGGACAGTTCGTCTACGACAAGATCGACGACGCCGAGAGAAGGGAGATCATCCAGCACGCCTGTCCCGGACCGGGAGCGTGCGGCGGAATGTACACCGCCAACACCATGGCCACGGCCATCGAGGCCCTCGGCATGAGTCTCCCCTACTCCTCCAGCTCCCCCGCCGATTCGAAGGAGAAGCGCGACGAGTGCGTCCGCGCCGGGGAGGCCATGAAGCTCCTCTTGGAGAAGGACATCAAGCCCCGCGACATCATGACCAAGGCGGCGTTCGAGAACGCCATCAGGATGGTCATGATGACGGGCGGATCGACCAACGCCGTGCTGCACCTCATCGCCATGAGCAGGTCGTGCCAGGACCCTGAGGTCGCCATCTCGCTCGACGACTTCCAGCGCATTTCCGACGTGGTGAGTTGTGTGTATCGTATCATCGCAGTGATTGATGTCCCTCGTCGATCCTAGTGTGCAAAAATCATTTGATTCTCATGCTTACGCGGAAACGCCCATCTCGCCGGATATTCCAGACTCCCTTCCTCGCCGACCTCAAGCCCTCCGGCAAGTTCGTCATGGAGGACGTGCAGAACATCGGCGGCACACCGGGCATGATCAAGTTCCTCATCGACAACGATTTGTTCGACGGGGATCAGATGACCGTCACCGGCAAGACGCACAACGAGAACCTCGCCGAGATGAACCACCCCGGACTCACCGAGGGGCAGGAGATCATCAAGCCCCTGAGCGATCCCATCAAGCCCACGGGACACTTGCAGATCATGTACGGCAACCTCTGCCCTGGGGGCGGGGTGGCGAAGATCACCGGCAAGGAGGGAGAGACCTTCACGGTGAGTGACAACTGTCTTTTGTTGATTTGCATTTGATTCCTTTTGAGCGGTGCAAGAAAGGAAGTTGTGGAAGACATAGAGGATCCGGGCTTGAGATCACGGCTTGATGTGCATGAGTCATCTCGGGTTTGTGCACGCTTCTTTATTTTATGTTGTTGAATTGAAACTCCTAAATTGGAAGAATGCGAGACCAGCATTGGGGAACGTCAAGTGACATCTTTGTTCGGTCCCCTGGTCCAAATCAACTATGCACCATTCTTGAGGCTCAAGAAACATACAGGAGAAGGATGTCAGAGCTGCGCTTGGACATTAAGTTTATTGTGCCACTTCTGTCAAGATAGTGTCACTCACAATGGACGAAGTTTTTGACCATCTGTTGAAGAACGCCCTCTTGTTTTGCAAGTGTTAACAAACGACCGTGTCTCTCCTGTTCGTTCCTCCAGGGAACAGCTAGGGTGTACGACAACGAGCAACTCATGCTTCGTGGCCTTGAGAACAAGGAGATCAAGTGTGGCGACGTTGTTATCATTCGCTATGAGGGCCCGACCGGCGGGCCCGGACTTCCTGAGATGCTCACCCCTACCAGCGCCATTATGGGGGCTGGTCTCGGAGACTGTGTGGCTTTGCTCACAGATGGACGGTTCAGCGGTGGAAGCCATGGCTTCTGCATTGGCCACATCACCCCTGAGGCACAGGTGGGTGGGCCCATCGCGCTCGTTAAGAACGGTGATCCCATTCGCATCGACGCTCGGCCCGACAAGCGCACCATCGACTTGCTGATTTCGGATGAAGAGTGGGAGGAGAGGAGGAAGGCGTGGTCGCCACCGCCCCTTCGTGTCAACCAGGGTACGCTGTTCAAGTACATCCAGTGTGTTGCCACGGCTAGCGAAGGATGTGTGACGGATGAGGTCGGGGCGAAGAATGCAGCGGAGATGGCCGAGGCTGCGCCCAAGACCCCTGCTCTTGCGGAGATGGAGGCAAAGATAGCAGCCCTCGAGGCTGAACTTGCGAAGGTCAATGCTTAGGCAGGTGCAGCAGTCATGTGCAGGTGGTTAGGCTGCTGGCTACATGAAAACACAATGAGAGGGGCCATGGTAGGATTTGTCAAGTTAAAGTTGAACACAGCTCTCTGCACTGAGTGTGAAAGACACTCTATGGATTGAATAGACAATTGAATAACGTGAATCATTTAGCCCACAATTACAGGGGCTATGGTGATGGGGGTACAAGCAATAGACCAAGGTCATCTTCGCTGCTACCCCCCTGCTCAAAGCATTGTGTAAGTTACATGTTGCTCTATCGCGGAGCAGTTGACGCTGATCTCATTCCTCTAGCCCACTGATACGTGGCTCCTATTAAAGAAGCGAGCAATCCGTCCTTTTCCTGCCGATTGTTATTTGTCAGCAGTGATTCACCTGCATCGTCATCTTTGTTTGCCTTCCAGTGCCGTATCGAGCGAACTATTTGTTGAAATTGTGGTGATTCTGACGCCATCTGCGCACCCACTACTGAATCCATGGAAAGGGCAAGAATGCACCCCAACGCAAATACACTGTTTCCATCTGTTGAATCTTTTCCAATCATGTTAAATAAAAAGTAGCAGAGCTTGAAGAAGTCACCAGCTATCCAACCCCCTACCATGACGAACTTAGACGAATTTCAAGATTCGCGGAATGCCATGTAGCGTCAGAGATAATACGGGGGCTGCCTAAGCAAACAAAGGGAAATGTCTCCAGACGGAAACAACAAGCAAACAGCAACTTACTGACAATCCTTCCGTTGTACCCTTTCTGTGATTCCGTATCGCCTGAGGAAGTGCCAAACAAGACTCCAATACAATAGATGTATGCTTAAGCCACTCAATCACCAGCATTCTATATTTTGGATACCAGTGATAATCAAAAACCAACTTCACTGATATGGATGAGACAAACAGCAGCTCCAGATACTGCATGAATGAATGATTTTGCAAAACATTGTGTGGCGAAAAAAGGTGCCGGAAATGTGCAGCAACAGTGCGCATTGCCAACTCAACAACAGCATAGACTTGATACCGTTTCATCTGCCAGAAAGAGGTATTGCAATTGATGGTTGCAGAAGTCAGGGCACTGTTATGCCCATTTTCTGCGCCTCGAACAGATGTGAAGGTGATATGATCATCACTACTCCGCGGTGATGTTCCCCTAGTAAATGACAACAATGACTCTGTTGATGGATGGCTCGCAACATCACCATCTGACGTTCTTTTTCTTTGAGGCATCAATTGCTTGCGGCGCACCAGCATCATTGAGTGAAGAAGCATGAGCTGGACCAAAATCATGGAAAGGCTCTGGCCCAGCAGATCCCATTGCACCACTGAAGTTGTCGCATTTTGTGAGTCGAGAGCAGCCGCTTCCGCCGGCGTGATCAATGCACCAAGTTCCATTCCAGCACTCGCCCGGGGAGGTACGGGCCTCGCTTCCTCCAGAACGAGCCCATGAAAATAAAGTAGTCGTAGCAGATGTGCTGCTAACAAGAGTAGGACCGTGGCACGGCTGAGGCCTGTGTCGAGCGTGCTAGACCCTTTTCTCGAAGGTTTCGAGGGAGTACCAGGAACCAGAGGAGGCACCCCCAACCCAATGCTGGCAGGAGCGTTTGCGATTGTGGCAGGTATGGAGCCAGGGGAGTCACTCAAAGCCCTTTTTCGCAGATGAAGGTCCCCTTCTCTGTCCATTGCCGCGCCGCCGACTACGTCATCCGAGGGCGTGTCATTTTCGTCATCCCCATTGTTCTGTGAAAGCCTTTGCATCACAGTAAAGTATTGCGGCAGGTAGGAGGGAAACGGGCTGAGGGCAAACATTATTTGAACGTAGTCCATTTTGTCCTTCATATTGCACTTTCGCACGAAGCCTGCCGCCGATCGCTGCTATCGATCTACGCTCAAGTGTGAATGACAGCTGAAGATCAGGGTCCAAATAAGGGAAGAAGGGCGTAGATTCATTAATCACGAATTGAACGATGGCTACAGTGCCGATCCGCCTTGCAACTCGACGAAACGATGCTGTGAGGACTAGGCGTCAAATGTCGTGCTTGTCCCGAGGCCCGTGGCCGACCTAGAGGTCCAGCGGCGAAGGAGCGGATTGCCCAAATGGCCAGAACCTCCTTTCTGCCCACGATGTTCTTCGTAAAGGCCAGGTGGATAGATGAAGATAGGTGGGCGGATGACGGCGGCGGCAGCGGAGGCGGCGGCGTTGCCGTTGTCATTCGACTGCCTGTGGACTACTGGGGCTTTCGATAGGGGGCGAAACATGCCTTTTTGGGTGATTTTTCCCACATGTAAACACTTTATAGGGTGGGAGTTGTACGTGGTTCTGAATGGAGGAACTAATATAAGACACTCGCAAAACACCTTCCAAAATCGCGTGAGCGGGTGGATTTCTTGAGGCTACCATAGATAGTAGGTAGATAGAGGTCTAAGAATCATAGGCAAAGCCGAGAATGGCTTTTTGTTGTGAGCGAGCCCTCTCGCCCCACTCACCGCATCAACGGTCAACGGTCACAGTGATCGAATCGATACTCGACAATGACAGTCCAGACAGTCCGTCGACAGCGATCGACGACCGACGACCGACGACCTCTGCTATCTGTGCTGCGAGAGTAATGGAGCGACGGACTGCATCCTGCTGGCTGCTCACTTCTAGACGTTTGGAGATTGGGTAGGGAGACATCAACGGCGACGGCGCGTGCAAATTCCAACGGGTCGAGAGGCAGGTTCCAGACTCCTTTTTTAAGGACGCAGCAGCGGAGAGATAGCAACGGAGACGACGACTCACCTGGGTGGCACCACCTGTCCGGCCGGCCGCTGCTCAAGACTGGCGCCCCGATAGAGCTTCGCCAATACATGTTATTGCAACTACCGCTTCTCACATCAGCCCGATCAACCGTTCTGGAACCATGGTGTCGTATGAAAATGGACAGTTCATTCTCCGCGGAAGCGATGGCAGATTCCACCCCCAGAGGAAAAGATCTGTGCGAAGGGTTCTCGTCGCTCTCCTATTTTCATGTGTTTACTTCGCTGCCCGGAGGAACCAGCCAGAACCCGATTTTTCTTTCCTGGGGGTGGCGCGAGATGGCGACGTGGCTGTATCCGCGTCATATTCGCAATACAACAGTAATAGTGATGACGATGGGGACAAGGCCAGCGCAGAACCCGAGGTCACCAAAAATGATGCCGTCGCTCTCAGCAAGGAGTACTTGGACCATCTCAGTACGCTCGAGCCAATGCCCAAAAAAGTCCACATGTTCTTCCCCGATAAGGACTACTGGCGTAATGAGAAACCTCTGCCTTTCGTTCAGCATAGCATACTGAGCCTGATGAAACTGAACCCCGATTGGAATGTAACTGTTTATGACGATGAGATGATTGATGGTGTTATTCGCAAAGCAGCGGATCTTAAATTGATACCAACAGAAGAGCGTGATCTGCTGATTGGTGTGAAAGATGGTCGGGGCAGTGTGGTTGAGCCTTCTGGTCACATTGTTGAGCGGTCAGACATTGCCCGGTTATTGCTGATGTACATGGAGGGAGGCTTTTATCTTGACATAGATCGCTTGGTTAGCAAAAAGATTGAGGATGTCATCCAGCCAAGCACTCGTCTGTGCCTTCCTACATTCAACGACGTAAACTTCTGCCAGGATCTCATGTGCACTTCAAGAAACAACGAGCTGTTCCTATCCATGGTACGTGATGCAACCAAACGGAGAATACCATTGGAGCGAAAGCAGGGGTGGATCAACGGAGGTTCTCTGTTTCAGCTTGGACCTGTGCTCTACAACAGACATATTTTCACACATGTGTTTGGAGCCGATGAGAGCAAGGTGAAGGAGTTTGAGCAACAGGATGTAGAATTGCTTCGAAAAGTTGTGGAAAGCTCGGATGGATTGATTGCTACCAAGAAGGAAACTCGTTGTAATGATGGCTTCTTGGTCGATGAAGTTTCATTGCCAAAATGTTACGACAGAGGTGGCTTGTACGACATTTATGGAATGAAGCATTGGGCGTCAGCAGTAGATGCCGTTTGGAAAAAATGACTGAAGCAAATACACTTGGCTTGATTTTGAGAGCGGCTTAGACTAATTGAGACTAGGTGAATGAAACATCACTTTTGAAAAGGCTGTTGGGTGCAACAGTGAGCCTATTAGTCAATATTTACCTGCTGTGAAGCTCATGCTCCAGGTACAATATCAAGTTTTATCCACAAGGAGAATGTGTGTGAAACATATGCCTAATTTGAAGGAGAAACCAAGAAAAAATGCACTTACTGCCAAGACACCCAGCCCATCCAGATGTTCCTGAATAGACTTGCTGCCAGCTACATATCTGAGCTTTGGAGACAAAAAATACCCAACCCAGGACCATACCTCCAAATGAAAATCCCTTATCTCAAGCCAACCACCTTGCACCGTTGTTGCTGCTGTCCACGGATCAGGTAAATATTAATTAATGAGCAAAAGTACCATTTTCAGCTAAGAACTTGTAGCCTCATCAGCACCCCTGGAATTCCCAGTGTCACATAGCTGTAGTTTCTTAATGATCACCCTGTCCTTGCAGAAGACCACTTGCTGCTTCTTGGGCTCGGTCAGCACATTGCATTGCATCTCCTTGGTTGGAGAGTGCTTCACCTTGATGGAGGTCCCTGTGTATCAACTGCGGCCATGGGTCCCAAATCCAATTCCCCCGTCGCAGTAGCACTTTCCCCGGCTACTGGGGAGTCTCCTGTGGCGATTGCAGCCCCACCAGCACCAACGCCATCACCTACTACAGCACCTATTCGCTCGTGCCCTGCAATAGGGAAGCCCGGGGGGACTGGGAAGGTCTCTCTGCATCAACTGCAGGAGCCGTGGGTCCCAAATACACTTCCCCGGCCGCAGTATCCACTTCCCTGGCCACTTGGATGTCTCCTGTGGCAACTGCAGCCCCATCAGCGCCTGCATCAATTAAGGGCATCGGCATCTACTCGCTGGTGCTCTTGCTCTGTTAAGCCATTTGAGGATATGAACACCTGAGAAAATCTTGAAATGGGGTGAATCATTTGTTTTTGCACTAGAAATATTATGGAGAAATGTTCTTGGGGAGAATTATTGGTTGAGCTTGAGCGGCTGCTGTAGAGGCTGTGAGACTATGGTAAGAGGGGCGAGGATGGGGACGTCATGGTTTACGATGAGAATGTCATGGGATTGTACTATGCGCTACATTAGATCAGCCAACAAGAGTCCATCACCCATGGCAAGACTGATGAACTCTCATTGGCTTTGACTTTGACGACGATTAGCCAGCGTAGGCCGCAGCATAAATCCCCCCAATTTGGCATTGCCATGACCACGGCACACTGTGACACCTATCACAGCCTGGGAGCTATGGAACAGATGCAATTTCATGCAGTAGATTCTGGGTTTGCATTGATCGGGCTAATCATGCATTGTGCCAAACAAATTGGACAGCAATCGCAAATGGATGCAGCATTTGCGTTCATCTTTGCACGCAACATGAGAGGTGATGCCATAAACTGTGTAATTAACTGGACCAGCTCCATGGCCGCCTGGACCTGGAGATTGAGGTGCTAGAATGGCACCCCCAGGTCTGAAAAGGAGAGGAGAAATCTTGGCTCTGTGGCTGGGTGCAAGGCAAGAAGAGGTGGTGGTGAGAGTTCAGAGCGTGGTACAAATCCCCGCGGTACTCGACACCACTCCCTCTGCATGGTTTCATCCCAAGCTCGCTACAAGGGACTACCTGACTATCAAGTGATGTTGTCAAGCAATGAGGCTGCCCCCGTCTCAGCAATGGGGGACCCTACGTCTGTGGCGCGGCATTTCTGGGAAGCGATCGCGAAGGATCGTCCCAATGTTGTCTTCAGTTCATTCTTGTATGACAACTTGCTGTGATCACCATCTCAGCCTGGTCATGAGAGAGAGAAACTGATGGCAAGGCCAATCATTGGTCATGCGCGCACAAGACTTGGATCAAGCGATTCGGCGTGACTCAATGGAAACACAAAATGCATTCAATTTTGGCTATAAAGCAAATGTACCAGGCTTACGCAGAGGTCACGTAGAATCAAGCGATTTGGTGTGATGCAATGCGAACACAGAATGCGGAATGCAAACCGCGGGCATCAAAGATGGATCGATTGTCGATGCATCGATCGACAATCAAAAACCGCAACCCGGCTTCAGTAGCACTATCAACTGCCATGAAGATGGCAGAGATTTTGCCATAGTTTTTGTATTATCTGCGGACCACTCTCGACCGGGGCTTGCACTGAGTTGCTTCGGTACTTCGGCAAGAGCTACCAGAAAGTTTTATTTGCTTTCCGTCGTTGTTCACGCCATGATGCCATGTGAGTCGCTGACATTGTCGTCGCTTCGTCTGCCGTGTGGCGGTTGCCGGGGGGGTGCGAGCACAAGTCTCAAGCTTAACACATCTTCTTCTGGTGACGGTGGGATAACTGAAACAAACAAAAAAATAGGAATCAAACCCTTCTGTGAAGCATGAAGCTCTCGCTGCCACCGTCCCATCTTCAATCCTCTCCGTCGTCGGACGAGTCGGATCCCGATACGGTCCTGCACAGTGTTGCACTGCAGTTCTGGAAGTGGAAGGCTTTCGCGTCAACGAATGAGGCCGAGTCTAGGACGGCACTGAAGATGTTGTCCGAGATCAATGGAGGGAAAGTCATTTCATTTGCAGAGCTGTCAGCAATCATATAGTAATTAAAACCTTAGTACGTGCGTCATCAGTCAACTAATGCTACCTAGCAACTAGCAAACATAACGATCAAATGGTGAGGGGCTAGCCCAGGGCTAGTCGATCGTGCATCCGAAACCCCCAGCAAGAGCTGTCAGCAATCACTACTGATTCGGCCGGTGAGTCTTAGGCGGGAGGGGGGGTCCCTCTGACTCCTTCAAATGCTGAGGACGCATGGAATTCTTCCAAGGTCACAAGTCTGATGAGGATCATTCCTGGGGAATATTGCCTTGCCTTCGATGGCAATGTCACCAAGTCACCTAGGGGGAGTGCACACTATGTGGCGTGTGCTGCTAAGCCACCTGCGTCCTCGTTGTCGTGTGCTGTCAGCACGCACAACATCAAGAACAATCCGAGGCGCCAGCGCCTTGCTCTGCAACTTGCTCTGCAAATGGTGGCCACCTCGAGCTCGGGAACTACAAAGGACAAGATCTTGATGGGGACCTGCCTGGTAGAGCATAGAGCAAACTTACCTGCAATCCTTCCTGATGTCGGTGTCATTGATCTGTTGTTGGAATTCAAGGCCCCACCTGTCGTGTGGATGTGTGTGATTGAGCGATACCTGGGCAAGGAAGAGATGGAACGCTTGTTTGATGGAGCGTTCAGCGATGCCGCCCTGGGCCCCACAGACCCATTACAAGATATCAATCCTGAGGCAGGCGGTACAGGCATGGACCCTCTGGGCCGATGACGCAAGGAGGGGGGGCCAATACCGCCACCATATGAGCAGGAGATGGATACGACAGGGGAAGGAGGCACCGTATTTGATGAGGATGACATGGTGTCAGTTGTTGTGGCAGCTGCTGGGAGACCGGGAGAAGGGGCAAACACTCATGAACCCAGGTTCTTCTCCTTCTCACCTGGAGCACGGACCATTGCACAGGACGAGCAGTTGCAGCTGTCCACAAGTTGGAAGCATTGGGATCAGTTCTTTGCCGCCCATGACAAGGATGATGCCCTCTCTGAGGTGTTGCCGTGAGCCGCCCACTCCTACCCTGGAGCATGATGATCCAGGTGGGACTGGACACGTGACTGCATCACAACCACGCATGGAACATGGTAGACGACGGCCAGGCGACGACGATGATGCAGCAAAGCCACCGCTTCCACCGGCCGACGATGGCATTACGATAGCTCATAATTTGCTAACACCTATGGTTAAGATCGATATTATGCCTATCGACACGCTGTAGCTGTTCACTACCTTTGTAGTGTTAGCGAATTCATCCGCAGCGCTGTGGTAGCACCACGTAATCAAATAAACCAACTGGAGCGCCTGGGCAGCGCTTCCCGCGATGCCGCAGACCAACGTCGCATCGCGCCGGGCGGTGGATTCCTCGCACGACGCCGCGAGCACCACTGCCACCATCAACAACGATCAAGCCCTCCGCCCACCCCGCATCACCGCCCGTCCGCCCCCGCGGAGGGCAAGTCTGCCCCCACGACTACACCACGGACACTGTTGGAAAGCTCCCCAATGGGTACACCCGAAGTGCACCCTTACCCACTGCAAG
>JALLBE010001247.1:0-12439 GCA_036939795.1 Thalassiosira mediterranea | reverse complement strand
GTCGTCCGCTTCCTTCAACTCCCGTTTCCGCGCGAGTTTGGCTGAGTTGCCCTCGTCGAACAGCACGATGGTCGTGTCCGCATCATCGTTTTGGTAATCGGGAGTGTCAAATGGCCGCAAGACCAGGACGAGCTCATCATCGTCGTCGTCATCATCATCCTCATACACCTCATCGTTGCCATCCTCCTCTTCATTGGGCACATCGCCATCGGCAACTTCGTCAACATGTCCACCAGCATCTATTACATCAACCTCAGCATCACCTTCATCCTCATTATCTGACTCCTCCTCATCACTGCCGATCCACGTGGCCCCATGAGAAACGAAGGGCAGCACGATCCTCTCCCGTTTGGCATCGTCACCATCCTTCATCATGGGAGAGCTGTCAGGGACCTCCACGGCCGACACCTGCCTGAGATGGAAGTCCAACGGCAGGATGTCCCGCAGGAACACCTGGGTTCTGCCCTCTTTGGCGGCTGCCGATAGGATTGCCTCTCTTATGGATTCCGGAAGGATCTCCACCCCGGCGGGCCTGCCGGTGGTCCAGACGTTAACGAGGAACGTGACCCTCAGCGAGTCACCCTCCACCACCTCCTCCTCCTCTCCATCATCCTCTTGAGGTCGAGGTCGTCGTCGCCTCATCAGTCCCTCGTGAGCGGGCGCGCCGTGGAGCAACCTCCCATCGAAGCTCAGGTGCTTCCCGCCNTCCCTCGTGAGCGGGCGCGCCGTGGAGCAACCTCCCATCGAAGCTCAGGTGCTTCCCGCCCCGTGCCTCGCTGACGGCCACGGCCCCCATGGGCCTCTCCTCGTCGTCGTGATACGTGTGCGGAAATATCACCGTGGGACGATTATTGCTAGATCCAGTGAGGTAGGTGACAGTCGATACGGCCGGGAAGGATCCCAGCCCGAAGGTCTCGGCGAGGCTCTCGTCCTTGTCGTAGTGCAGATCGACCGGGGCGCGGGATTCTCCCGCCGGCTTGACCTGGACCCACCACTCGGCGCCTTCTCCATTAGAGTCGAGGGAGTGGGATGTGACGTGCCATCGATAGATCTGACGGGCGAGGACCTCGAGCTCGCACCGCTCGTCGATTCTGTCATCATCATCGTCATCGTCCGAGTGGGGCACCCAAAACGTCTCATGAGAGCGGTCGGTCAGCGCGATGGCCTGACGGGTAAGGCTCTCTCTCAACATATCGCCCTCCCCATCCACCAGCGCCGGGAGGGTGTGCGCCTCGCAGAGATATCCGCCGAGGGTCGAGCGGCACTGCATGCAGCACATCTCGCCCATGCATTTGGTCGGAGAAGAGGAAACTGCATCATCATCACCACCGCCTTTCTCCTCCTTTTGATCTCCATCGGCGTCCAGCTCCGAGAGCGGCGGAGGAACCTTGAGCGGCAGGGGATCGTTCAGCCTCCTCTCCGCATCTGTGCCAAAGCCCATCCTACCGGCCTCCTCGACGGAGCGTCCTTCCAAACGACACCTGTGGAGTCCCATTTCACCACCACCCGAGCTTTCGTTATCATCATTCGAACCCGAAGAAGACGAGAAGCACACGAGCGCGGAACAGTCGCACGTGCACGGTCCCGTTCCCACGAATCGGACGTCGTGTCCGTCGTGGCACGCCTCCGCGCAGGATTGGCAGATGCACGCCGGCAGCGGGGCATCGTCATCGTCATCGACTTCCGCATCGTCCGGGCTGCTACTGCCGGCATCGTCGTCCTCCTCCCCTCGGCCATCATCATCGTCGCCATCATCACCTCCATCGTCACCAGGGGCGACAACCGCGGCGGGATCGTCGCTCATGTTCATGCAGGTGACGCACACGAAGATGGATTGATGGGCCGGACGATCGGGGCCGGTGATGGCGCGGGTGCACAGCATGCCGATATCTTCGCCATCGGCATGGACGCCTTCCACGTCGACGTCGGGCGGGGACGGGTCCTCCTCCGCCATGGTGATATCTCAAAGCAAGGGCCGTGCGGGGCGCGGATTGCTTGGTGGTTGGTGGGCGACGGTCGACGGTCGACCGAGGCCCGAGGCGGACGTAAACTGTCCACAAATATCTTATGTCGAATGTATTTATTTACGCACGTAGTTTACTGCAGCTTATTTTGCACTTATCACGTGGACATTTCGAAGTTCGACACATTGATTGCACAAGTAAATTATCGGACATTTTATCGGACATAACATATGAACACATTGTATGCGTGACGGATCCAAAATCTTCGGCGCCCACACTTCTCACTTCTGACAGTTTCTGACTGCGGGGCGCAGCGGACGGAGGGCAACGACGCCGACGCCGACACCGACGCCACGGAGGCCCGGCGATTCGCCCACCAACCCACGCCGCGTTACGACCGAATCATGGAGCCCGAACGCAAGCCCTGTCCGGAGTACGGTCCGGGATGGACCGTCGAATGGGTCCCCCGATCGAAGCCCAGCAGCTCCGGCGCCCGCGGCGATAAGTATTGGAGAAGTCCCTCCGGACAACGATTTCGTAGCGCCCGGGCGGTAGAGCAACACCTTGCGTCGGTGAACCCCCGGGAATGGAGCAGGGAGAGCAGGATGGGCGGAGCCGGGGGGGCCGGGGGGGGACGCGGGAGCAGCAGCAGGAGCAGTAGGGGATCGTCGTCGCCCAGGGGAGGGTCGTCGTCGTCGTCGACCGCGACGCCGCCGCCCAGCAGGGCTTCCGGTAGATCCGCATCGAGCGCAACGCCCGCCAACAACAGGTCTTCTTCTTCTTCGAGATCTGCCTCTCCCAAGGCCAAGTCGTCGTCGGCCGGCAAGTCCAACAAATGGGCCAAACGCAGTTCCAACGGAAGGTTTGCGCCCGTGGAGGCCGAATCTGCTACTTCCAAAGTCAAATCCGAGCAAGCATCCGACGAGGGCGGGTCGGATGTGGAGGGGCCGGATGAGGGTGATGATGCCAACTCTGGTGATGCAGAATCCACCGATGAAGCCAAACGGTCATCGGGCGATGCCCAATCGACGGACGCGAAACCGGCGGGGTCCGAATCATCGCCAGATGCCAAACCCGGGGCCGCAGAGGAGGCCAAGCCATCACCAGTTGGTGACGACAACACCAAATTGCCAAGCGCAAAGTCAGAAGATGCTGCCGACGCTTCCGCTGATTCCAACTCGGCCGATGCCAAACCAGATTCCAATTTGGTGGTCGTTGATGATGATGATGCAAAATTGGCCGATGCAAAATCTGCGGAATCATCCGAAGCCAAAGCAGGTGAGGATGCAGAATCATCAGAAGCCAAAGCAGGTGAGGGTGCAGAATCATCCGAACCCAAAACAGGTAAGGATGCAGAATCAGCTGATTCCAAAGCAGGTGATGCGGAATCAGCTGAAGCCAAAACAGCTGATGCCAAAACGGCTGATGCAAAATCAGGCGATGTCAAAACGGCTGATAAAGAATTGGTTGATACCAAATCAGGCGATGCAAAAACAGATGATGCAACACATGATGATGCCGAATCAGCCGATTCCAAATCAGGTGACACAAAATCAGTCGCTACCAAACTAGGTGATGCGAAACCAGATGATGTCGCAGAGGATGGTACCAAAGCCGACGAAGCTAAATCCGAATCAGGTATGAAATTGGCTGATGCCAAATCAGGCGATGCAAAACCAGATGATGTCGCAGAGGATGGCACCGGTGAAGCCAAATCCGAGTCAGTTGGTGCGGTAACGGGCGATGGTGCCACCAAATCTATCGAAGAAAAATCGGGCGATGCCCAATCCGCCTCTGCCAAGTCCGCTGTTGATGATAAATTATCCGTCACAAAAACATCTGGCACAAAATCATCCGCCAAAAGACCGACTCTCGAAGAACTGTTTGATGACAATTCTGAAGATGGGTCAAAGGCTGATGATGTCTTGCACCATATGAGCCCCCCTGCTGTCGGAACGGCTCGGGGGGATAAGGTCGAGAGCGGCGGCGTTGCCGGGGCCAAGCCTGCTGCTCCAACTTCCAGTGGCGAGCCAGCCGACGAGGGCGATGATCACGAACAGACCAGGACTAAAGCAGATGCACCGCAGGTCCTTGAATCTCCTGAGAGTACTGAAGTGGATGCACCAGATATCCTTGAATCTCCCGTGAGGAACATTCGTGTCAGGGTGAAGAGGTCTTCTAGTACAATCATTGGCACAACAGCCGACCTTCTTAACAACTGCCATGATTCCGAGGATCAAGATAGTGAAAGTGATGACGGTGGTGAAAGCAACACTAAGGGACCTGGCCGCGACGGTTCAAAAATCAACGAGGCAATCTCACCGAAGTCAGAGATGGAGTTGGAAGGGACCGCAAGTGCAGATGACTCGGTGCCCCCCCTGCCAACGTTGCCTGACCCAGACGCCCCCACATCATCGATGGGCAAGGCCGGCAGCGATGGGGAGGGACAGGAAGAAAGCGTCGGCACTGGCGAAGCCTATGGCATGGGAGCTGGAGAAGAAATGCCTGCGGCCGAGGCCTTGGCCGATGAAGGGGCATCGGACATGGGAGAAGAATCGTCGGAAGACGAAGACCCGGTCGCAGATATTGTTCATGACGACTCCTCCTACGCCCAGTCTGAGGGGGACGACGAAGACGACGACGATGATGTAGAGGACGAGTTCGAGGCTGAGGTTGCAAGGGAAGAGTCCAAGTCCAGCAAGAAGAGACCCGGCATAAGGAATTTCTTTACCTCCCATGGAAACGAGAGGCTCCCCGCGTTGACTCAGGTGCTCGTAAAATGGGGCAAATACGAGGGTGCGAAGGGGAAGGTCATGGGGGGGAGATGCGGCTGGTATCAAGTGAAGTCTTTGGAGAAGTCGGGACCGATGTCGTGGGAGGGATTCCAATCCTATAGATTCCATCATCTCGAGGCTCTGAAAGAGGAGGAGGCTGTTGTGAAGGACGAGAAAGGTGAGATCAATCTCCATTTGCATTATTTTCGTTCTGACGACGGCAAAGCAGGCTGGTGCAAGCATTGAAAGAAATCACATGTAATAGTACTTCTGATAATGGATTACTTCTCACCCCGTGTGTTTAATGCCCCTTGCTCATCAAAGACTCTGACCAGGGCGTCAACAAGCTCTATGGGGCCACTGTGCGCATTGTCAAGGGCAAATTTCAGGGCCTCGAGGGAGTCATCAAAGAGTGTCAGAGCTATCGGCACCTGCATGTTGAAGGAATTGACCCCCCCATCGGACCTGTTCACTTCTCCCAGATAGAAGTGCTTGAATATGCTTCAGCAGGACATGCAAGTCTACCAGATGACAGGGATCAATTCGGGAGAAAGTACACCGGTGCCAGGGTGCGTGTGCAAAGTTCAGGAGCTGTGGGGACTGTCTCTCGTGTCATAGTGGGCGACTGGTACATTACAGACAATACTAATATCACCACGGCTGTCACCGAGCGCAAATTTGAGGTCGTGAGGTATGCAGATGGGACTGAGCCGGTTGAGGTCGTCAGTGGCATTGGCAAGTCTGATGATAGTGCTGGCAACAAGGACAGCTCGACGCGCCAGGGGCAAGAGAAGGTGCTAGGTGTAAACAAAGTGAAGGAAGCAAGTGCAGGCGAAAACAAGGAAGGAGATATAGTGACCACCCAAGCCTCTAGTAGGACCAAGGGCGCCGACGACAATGATGAACTCCAATTAATTGGCGCCACGATCCGCATCAGCAAGGGCCAGTACGCTGGCCGAAAAGGTGTGATCCTAGAGAAGAAAAGTATACGAAGGCTTAAACTTGATTCTGTGCCTCTCCAGCTTGGATTTAATGATGTGAAGGTGTTGGAGTATGGCAATTCAGACCCAACATCATTTTTAGGTACAGTCGGAAGGTACATGGGGGCAAAGGTACGCGTCACCAAGCAGGGTCCATATGAGGGTATGGAGGACAAGGTGGTCAAGATCATTGAGCTGGGAGACTGGTATATCACCGACAATCCAGACATACCCATGGCGTTCCCTGAGCACAAATTTCACGTATTGCGTTATGCCAACGGCGATATCCCAGGCAAGCAGACCATGGATGTTGGAAGTAGCAAAAAACAGGCCGATGAGCAAGGAGGCGGCAAGAAGGACGAGATGAAAGGTGACCAGGTGAATAGCAGTATGGCGAAGAGCGATGGGGGCGTCAGCATGGAAATAGATGAAATGGGAAAAGAAAACAAATCCTCTTCAATTGAGCAACCAAACAGTGAGGGTCAAGCAGCAGCTCATGATCAAGGTGGCCAGCATGATACTGAGAGCAGATCTGGTGAGGCTCGTCGTGGGGCTTCAGGCAAACAGACCCATGTTGAAGAGCTCGTCACAGGCAAAGGTGATAAATCGGGGACTGAACTGAAAAGTCCAGAAGGCAAGAAGCACTCTGACAATCCATTAATCGGCTCTACGGTGCTTGTAGGCAAAGGGACTTTCAAAGGTCTCACAGGCGAACTTATCATGGTTGAAGAAAGGGGTTGGTGGATCATCGACAACCCGCATATCAACAAGAAGGTGAAGGGTGTTATGTGTAAACTGATCGACGACGGTAAGGCAGATCTGCTGGCGATCAGACGTTATTATGCAGCGAAGGGTCATCTCCACAGAGTGCCCCCAGTTGTCAAGCCTGGCCATGATCATGAAGAAGTGGAAGAAGAAGTGGATATTGGGGAGTTCAGCCCAAAAGGCCGAAGTCCAAATATCAATGCCCAAGATGAGTCTTCTGCAATGAAATGTAAAATTGCGATGACTGACTTCAGTGGTGACAATTATTCAAAGCGACTAAAGATGTTGGGAGTGGTCAAGCATGGGAAGAACCCTGAGAGGGATGCAGCGGCTGCTCTTTCACCATATCGAGGAAGGAAGCGAAAGCGTCTCTATCAAAGTGACCCAGCACTTGATCCGATATTATTGCAAACTAGCACCGGCAATCTCACGGAGGAGGATCGTTTGAGAATCCAATTGCTCCCCACTGGATTGCGCCACCTGCCCCCCGACTCGAAGATCGAAATCTTCAACAGGAAGACAGGCAAGATCATGAAGGGGGATGATGCCATCTTGCTATCAGAACTTCCCGAAGCATTGATGGACCATGCAGAGTATGAACCTATAATCCCACCACCCAAGAGCTCAAGGTAAGGCAGTACTATCATTCTTTATTTATTTGTTTGTGTCAACTGAATTCATTTTTATTCCTCTACCACCTTCACTAAATATTTTACACCCACCCTTTGATCAGTATCAACACTCGCGTAGGAAGAAGTGGCCCAAATGTACGTGTCAGCAGAGATGTAATCCCACAATCTCGTCTTAGGGCATCGATGGTGGGAGGAAGACATGTTTTGGTCACAGGTGGGGAATACAAGGGCCTCACTGGTGAGACAAGAATAGCAACTAACTGTTGTTATACTCTAGAAGGTAGCTCAACATTTCCACCGCTCTTGCTCTCAGGTACAATTGATTCTGCAATCCCAGGAGGATGGTATGTGGTATCAAACTTGTTCAAGAACGACGACTTGGACGTTGTGATAAGCTCCAAGAACTTGGAACTGACACCCGGGAAGATAAACTACTCGAGCGCTTCGTCGAGCGAGGGGCAGGATGTTACCATCACCCGGTACGAAGTTATGCTGTTGATTTAGTGCTTACATTTCTGTCTGCTTCTCGTTCTGACAATACTTTTACTTGCATGCAGTATTCACTTGCGAGCGGCGAAATTGAGGATGCAATCGTATGCGGAACAGAGGAAGAGATTGGAAAGTGTGCCTGACGACAGAGCGATCGACCCGCTGAAGAGGCTAAACGTGGAAGTGAGTAAGACGATCACGCTGATCGCCGATCTACAGAAGTCGCTGGACCTTAAGCTTGGTGATTCTCGCGGGCCCAGCAAGGATGGCAAATGCGATGTTGTAGGTCCTGGCAAAGCTGCGGTGTAGTTCGAGGATAATTCTTTCGTACATCTAATGTTATGATAGCTGTATGTTTTATCTACCTGCATTCATTGTCCTCCTCGAGTCATCTTCTTCCTCTCTTTCTTCGACAGCATGTCCACCTTCTTGTGACGTGCCATTTCCGTCTTCTTATCTTCCGTCAGCCACCGCAGTATGGCATCGAACTCGTGCTCGCCCTCGTAGAACTCCACGCGAAACGGCGCGTACCGCACCCGATACAACGTCGGCGTGACCTCCACCCTGAACAATTCCTCGCCATCGATCGTTGGTATGTCGCTCTCCGTGATGTCGAACCGCGCCACCTGTATATTCGGCGACTCGGCGGCCAGGTGATTCGAGATTCTGTTCATCGTGGGCGCGAACGCCTGGCATCCCCCGCAGTAGGGGGAGAAGAACTCGAGCAAAAGCTCGGCCTCCTCGTCGATCCCGGCCATCGTGATGAAGTCCTCGAAGTCGGCGCTCACCAAGTCCGTGCACTGATCGCACGGCAGGGACGGCGCGACGAATTCCTCCCCGGCGTCGAGGGCCTGCTTTCGCTCCTCCTTCACCCTCTTGAGGTGGGAGTGGAGGCCGCACTCGGTCTTTCCCCCCATGCCCACGAATCGACCGCTTCGTTCGAATGCGTCCACGGCGTCTCCCGATCCGGTCAGGTCAGTTTTCGGCAGGCCGGTGGTCATGACGTCTCCAAGGGAGGTGTATCCCTTGTCGTACAGAGTGTTGTACGGCAGGTTGTTCCCACGAATGTATTCCCAGACCTGATGATACGTCCAGTAGGCGAGGGGGTTGAGCTTCCACCTCCCCTTGGCCAAGTCGTACGAGGCGCCCTCGTCCTCATCGTAGTCGACCATGTATTCGAACTCGAGCACGCCGATGGTCGACCTCTCCCCGCCGCTGCTCCTCCTCCGTCCGGTGATCCACATCTCCGTGCGATGTTCGTCCAGGACCTTGTGCAGCGGCTCCACCTTCGTCAGCCTCGTGAACTTCTCCGGCTCGTCCTTCCAGAACGTCGAGCCATAAGTTTCCTCGAAGTCTTTCCTGCTCTCGATGTCTCCCGCGATGACCCCCTCCCCGTTCATGCCCGGGGGGTGCTCTATCCTCAACGGCTTGGTGATCACCAGCTCCATCTCCCCCTCGCCGTATTGGGACCGCACCGTCTCGAAGAAATCGACGCTCTCGTCGAACAGGTGAAGCGTGTCCATGGTCACCACCGGCACGTCCTTCAGCAGGTGCGTCCGCGACAGCATGTGCAGGACGACGAGGCCGGTGGGTCCGAAGCTGGTCACCTGCACCAGCGGATGGCTCGCCGGTTCGCCCTCGCGATGGTGCGCCGGCGCGACCAGGTGGCGATGGGCCCAGCGGAGGATGTATTCGGGATCGAGGTCCTTCAATTCCTCGTTCACGTCATCCATCTCGCCGGGGTCCGTGGGGAGAGGCAGCTCGTACAGCGCCTCGAGCAATTCGTCGCTCTCGTCCTCGACGCCGTCATTGGCGGATGATGCCGATTGCGCCGACGATGGGTTCGGCGCGCGATGCGATGACCTCAGATCGAAATTGCCGTACCCAAAAATCAATAGCGATGCGAGGGAGATGGAAACGCATGCCAGCGATAATATCCTCGATCTGTTCGTCGAAGCGGAGGAAGCCCGTCCACCTCGACCGCCGCCTCCTCCTCCTCCTACTCGGCAGCAACCGAACAGCGTTCTCATTAGAGATGACGAAGCGGATCGCGGAGAACGGACCACGCGGACGCCCACGCGGGGCGACGGAGGACGAGCGCCCGACGTCATGAGCGGGATGCCCTCCTCGAAGTCGGCCGCCGACGAGGAGGAGGACGACGAGGCCGCCGTGGGCATGGGGGAGCGTCGCCGCGCCATGACGAGAGTAATGATCACGCACAAGATGTGAGCAGAAACGAATGAGATGAGGGAGGCAACCTGAGGCAACTTTGCAATAGATAAGATAAGGCGCCAAATAAACTATTATTTCCTAACGTGGGAATTGAAGATATTCAATCTTGCATGAGTATACATACGTACGAGTCAGTAGTATATTTTGCGGCAACATCATGCTGCTCTCTGCTCTGCATGACCCGTCCACATTCACAGAGGGATGACGACCATGACCAAGACACAACAGCATGGCTTCGATAGGGCGGCCGCTACGGCCGAGTAACATACGAGGTGGACAGCGACGCCGCCGCCGCCGCCGTCGCCGCTGCCGTCGTCATCGTCCTCGGAGTCCGACAAGCCGAGAATGCGGAGCCAGCGACGGACGACACTATCAATCACGTCGTATAGAGCCAACGTCAAAGACGAAGCCACCAACATCATGGCGAACATCACCCAAGCCCACGCGATCGCCCCGCCGATGGATCCACCGCCGCTCGAACCCGGCCCGGTCAGACAATGCATTCCGCAAAGTGTGCGGGTGATGGACCGCGATGGCATGAAGGACGTGCTTATACTCACGTCCGCCGAAGTTTCCATAGAATACATGCTAAATGCCGTCGACGATATTAGAAACGGAGAAAACGATAGTGGCGGCGAAACAGATCGCGCTGCAGGACACGATGGCGACGCCGATGAAGAAGACGACGTCTCAAGCAGCTCTTCGGAAAGCTCGAGCTCGCTGGATGAGGAGGGCATGGAAGATTATGAGACGGATGATTTGGACGAGGAAATGGAAGGTGGCGAAGATGAGCAAAACGAACCAAATCCGGACGATGGAGAGGTCGCGAGGTCTCGAATGAGAGCTTACTGGCTGAACCAAAAACCAATAGAGGTGAGTGTTTCTCCTAACCCTAACCCTAATCGTGCAACGGGATGGCTGCAGGTTCGAACGTGACCAATATCTCATCGTTGCCTTTTCCAGAATCCCCATGGAGCATTCACTTCGTACGTTTACACCGCGAGAGTTCTAGAAAAGGGTGAGTTGTTTTGCATGCCACTTGCATACAGGTGAGGATTAGTATCTACCGATGAGATACAGCTAACGTCATCAGTGTACGGAAATAACGCCTCAACTGAATGCAGCCGATGTCAATTGGACAGCAACCGACGAATATGTGGCAATCAAGGCCGTATCTTGGAAGAGCATACGAGCCTCACGCGGCCGTCTGTCCGAGGATTTCATAAAAGAGGTGGCAGCTCTGCAACACGTATCGAAATGGCACGAGCGAGAGATGCCGAATACGTTGTCCTCGCACGGCGAGGATACGCGCATCCTTCCAGCAGAGATTATCATGTCGAGCGAGACTCACCTCTACATAGTGATGCCATGGTGCGGAGAAGGCAGCCTATGCGAGAGGGTGGCGAGAGCTGAGGGTTTCAGGCTGAGCGAGGAAGAGTCTAGGTTTTGGTTCCGACAAATACTCACGGTGAGTGTTGGAGTCTGATGCATCAGATATTCATGCACGTACTTTATCTCATGAGGGGCACAACAATCTTTGCAAAGGGTCTCGAAACCCTCCAGCTAATGCAAATATGCCATAGGGACCTGTCACCGGAAAACCTGATGATCCTGAACGACAAGTCGCTCGTGATTGACTTCGGTATGTGTTTGCGGGTGCCGTACTCGGACGCCGGCAGACACCTGATAGGCTCGTTTTCATCTTGCGGGAAACTGGTACGTGCACAGGTATTATTGCATGCATTCAACATTTGAGCATATAGCAATGGCGTCTCGTACGTGCTCATGGTAAGATGCTGTCTCATGATTATTGTCTTGAACTCTATGCATAATAGCCGCACATGGCTCCTGAAATCTTAAAGATGAATCCTTTCGATGGCCATGCTATTGACATATGGGCCGGTGAGTACCACCAAACATTTTGTCACGTGCGTCAGGTAAACATTCTGAAATGTGGTTATTGCCACTCGTTCTACCATGCAGCTGGCACCATCCTGCTATACCTGCTGACTGGTCTGCGGTTTGAGCTTCCGCCAATGGTCGATAACCCCTTGGACGGACAGGAATTGGGCATAAGCGCCGAGGCGATGGACTTGCTAAAGAAAATGCTACGACTGGAACCCAGGAATCGACTGACCCTGCAACAAATACGAAGCCACCCGTTCGTCATGCAATAGGAAGTTCTAGGCTGTTGGATGTAATCCAGTGTAAATTAAGTTGATGTGCACTTAACTCTTCTCACTGGTCAGTCGGCAAATAGACAGGCCATCGTGGCATGTCGTGTATTGGCAAAATCATTGCCAAGATGTAACTGACCTGTGACTTCGTTGTCAACAGTGGTACTCGCATTGTTGTTACGATACAAGGCCACCCAAATCCTCTTGACTTGCACTGTATCCCGAGAGTTCTCGTGGTACGACATATGTACGATATACTCGAGGTGTCGAAGCAGCGTCGAAGCCTCGCCCGAATCATACTGATACCCGATACTTGTCAATTTTTCGACGGGTGGCGGGTGTCGACGCAATTTTTGCCACACCCGATACTTGTCACCCATAACACACCACTTTCTCATGGACACCCGATACTGATCTTTGCTATCG
>JALLBE010001246.1:0-11199 GCA_036939795.1 Thalassiosira mediterranea | reverse complement strand
TTTCGACCAGATCCCGATTTTATAGAGGCAATTGAAGTTGAGCTACGTAGCCCTCAATATGTTTTGACCTGGAAATCACCTGTTTTTACAGTTCAACGGTTTTAACGGAAATGTATACGTAGGAATAATAATAGAGAAAATCTCATCGGGGGGAAGTTTTAGGAGTAGAGACCCATGATGTTCTTGATTCATCGATCCATCGATTTGCCCATGGGATTTGGCGATTTGAATGAAGTCGTATTGGCGATTAAAAGTACATCCTCCCCAGCGAAGGAATTCGCCAAAACTGGAGATTCAAAGATTCGGACACCCTTGTTGACGGTTAGAACACAACATGTGAACGTCGATGTCCAGCTAGCGCTTGATCGGCCCCAGCCTTCCTCGCACCGCCGCCGGCCGTCCTCGCTCCTGCTAAGCTCCTGCCCCACATCTTGCGTGCGCGTGAACCGCACATTCGATACACACGATGGTCAACCCGGTAGGCAAGCGCCGCGCCTCGAAGCAATCGCGAGATTTGGAGAGCGGCCACGTCCCGGTACGCAACGGCGGCGATGGCGGCACCTCCAACAACGGCGTCGGCGCAGCATCATCCTCCGCCCCGTCCTCCGACAACGGTCTCGGGGGGAGCGGCACGGGCATCGACAAATTACTGCATCGGCTGGACGCCGACGCCGACCTGCGCAGGATGAGGAAGGCGCGCGGGGATAGGAAGAAGGATCACGGCGACCGGATGAACGAGCCCGCGACGGCCCCCGTCTCCTCGCCCGTGGGGACCGGTCGGAGATCGAAGGCCGCCCTGTTGAAGCGGGCGATCACCACGATGTTCGGCCTTTTGATGCTGGGGCTCATGTACGACACCGTAACCTCCCCGCCGGAGAAGAGGCTGCTCGGTCCCCAAAAGATACGATCGTTTTTGCTCTGGGTCAAGGCCAACCCCGGGACGGGCGCGGCGGCATTCATAGTGGCGTACGCCTCGTGCGTCGTCCTCCTCCTGCCCGGCACCCCCCTGACCCTGGGCGGGGGGTACGTCTACAAGGTATCCTACGGCTGGGCGGGGGGCGTGGCCATGGCGACCTTCACCAGCATGGCCGGCAGCCTCCTGGGGAGCTGCTCGTGCTTCCTCATGGGTCGGTACGTCATGCGCGATCGCGTGCGGAGGTGGGGGAGGAAGTACCCGCTCTTCGACGCGATAGACGAGGCGGTCTCGGACAACGGCTTCCGGATCATGTGCCTGCTGTACCTCACGCCGATACTGCCGTTGGGGCCCGTGAGCTACCTGCTCGGGACCACGAGCATGCGGCTGGCCAAGTTCGCCGCGGCGAAGATCGCGGCGCTCCCATTGATGCTGCTGTACGTGTTCGTGGGGGCGAGCACGGACACCTTCTTCGGGGGCGGGGCGGACGACGGGGGTCATCGCGCGGATGGCGGCGTCGGCGGCGATGGCGCGACCGCCGCCGTTGCGGCGAAGGACGCAAGCCATCACCACGGGGTCGACGCCGAGACGCACAGGAAAATGGTCCTGGGAGGGCTGTGCCTGAGCGTGGTCAGCATGAGCCTGGTCTCGCACTTCGTGAAGAAGGAGCTCTACAAGATCTTCGACAAGCAGAAGAGGGAGAAGGGGAGGAGGGAGGAGCGCGCCGAGCCGGATTCGCCCGTGGACGACGACGACGCAATAGGAAACGGCGACGACGAGAGCCTGGTGGAGATGGTGGGTAGGAGGGAAAAGCTGCTGCGGAGGCCGAGGGGGCACGCTGGAGGGGACAGGTCGGAGCCGACGGACGAGGAGAAGGGATGATGCGGCTGGCTGCGAGCCACACCATACAGATAACCTGGACAATCTGACTCTGTATTGTCAAATCGACTGATGCTGGGACAATCCAATTGGTCATGGCACGGTGACGATTACTTAAAAGGAGACAATGCCGCGCAGAGGCTGAAGGGACACAGCCGTAGATGACAGGTCAGAATTGCGGAGATTGGTATAGGAGGAGGGAGCAACACAACCTGCGATGGTCTGCCGTGCCCATCCAAGACCTCTTACATTGTGTATCATTATGCACCTCGCCAATAGGAGTTCAAGCATTTGTTGATTTTTTTCTCGAGGGGCAATAGATGTGCAAACGAAGTGAAAGTCAACTACTTTTTAGAGGCACTTGGCGATAATCCCATTGCGCATATGGTACGATCGCGCAATGCAGGGCGTATGCTTGGCCACTGCCTACCTAACCTGCGCACTACTCCCCCTACATTAAATGGACTGTTTGGCAACGAGAAACATTTTATTCCTGTGCAGTCTTCGTTGCACCCTTCTGCGGCTTCATGCTTCATAGTACCTACCAATAAATATGCACTTCACAACATGAAGTTTGAGCAGTCCCATTTTTACTTTTGGCAGGCGAGGGAATTGCAGACATACACTTTGAATATTATGATATTGTATCGTTGGGGTATCATTGTGTCGGGCCTGAAATGTAATCACACAGTTTACATTATGTGAGCAATTATCTTGAAAATATTCGCCCCACAGATGAAGCTGAAACTTTTGCCCATGCTGGCACCCCGGCCCTCTCCAAACAGCTCATTCATGAGGCTGCACCTAAAGCAGTGGCGCTTCACTGTTGAATTGAAGATGGATTCACATTGGACACGATGGATCATCTCATTCATTAGAGTGAATCTAAACGCGCATATGCCCGATTGACTTCAGAACCTGATATCTCCAGGGCCAGGATCCAAAAGCGAGTAATCCATAGCTCGTCCCTCACTCGTTTTCTGCACCTCCCCCAGCCTCTCCTTTTCTCTTTGCCTTGAGCGTGTCAAGCACCTTCCGAGCCCGCTTGTATTCCTTCCTCTTGTCGTGATCGTCTAGCTCCCCCCAGGCTGCGTCATCCGGCGATTCGTCGGCCTTCTTCTCCTCAACAACCTCCTTCTCGGCATCGTCTCCACCCTCTTTCGGCTGCTGTTCCTTCTCCCACTCCTTGTACCTCCTCGCCCTCCTCTTGGCCTCCTCCTCCGCCCGCGCCGTGGCCCTCTCCCCGCCGTTGCAGAGATATTCCACCAGGAGCGCAAAGGTCGCCTTCGAAACCTTCCCGGAATCGTACATGTGCCGCAGGAGCCACGATTGCGTGTTCTTGTTGAACTTCCACGTCTTCGTTCCGTTCTTGCGATCGTGGTCCCACAGCGTCAGATAGGAGGAGGCCTCGAGGGGATCCTTGGTCTTGGAGCTGGGCGCGGGCGACGACGAGGACGCGGGGGACTTGCCCCCCTCCTCCGCGGCCGCCTTCGCGGACGGCGACGACGCCGCGGCGGCATCCGACGACGAGCCCTCGGCGCCAGAGATCAGGCGCTCTTCGGCATCCTTTTGCCTCTTCCGCTCCTCCGCCTGGAGGACGTGCTTGCTGATGCGCTTCTTGCGGTGGCTCTTGTTCTTACCCGCTCCCATCGTGAGATCTGTGAGATAGATGTGAGATGATATTCAATAATTTTGTGAAAGCTAGCGAGAGTGCATCATCCTGATTTTTGGCGATGGTAAGATAGGATTGCGGTCGTACACAAAAGAATTGAATGGCTGTGCAAACGCTCGTATCTTCTTTAGCGATACATACAGGGTCCGTGCCACAGCTCCAGCAAGGTATCGTACCTACCATGCCGGCACACACCTCTATGCTTCCCGAGGACCGAGGACCCTCCGCGCCGCTCCCGCGGCAGACCCTCGCCCCGGACGGACTTCGGTCGCCCTGCCTCCGGCTCTCCGGCCCGGGAACGGGAAGCGCGCTGCCGTCGTTCGTCCCCGCTTGCGAGGACGACGAGCAGGAGGAGACGCAACGGTGTGTCCCGTGAGTTTCTCCCTCTCATGTCGCGAGACATTCTGCTGCCCAATTCCAAGGACAAACCGCTAAGTAAGTATCGTATCTAGATTGGTGGAAGAGCAAATTATCGTAGCTGGTGTTCATCGCCCACATCTCGAGATTGGAGGTCGTGCGCGGGGTATCCTTTTCAAAGGAGAGCCTGGACTAGATGCACACTTCGCTCGTTTGGCGGACAATGTTGTCATGTACCGTACATTTAATTGGGAATGTGATCAGGCAAATCCATATACACTGCACCCCTTGACCGCACCATGCACAGCTAAGATGCACAGCTAGTGAAATGTACTCGTTGCAGTAAATGCATCGATGCGTCAAATAATCAGTTTCTTCTCTGCAATGCATTCATGCATGGCTTTGCGTCTCACCTATGCTCTCCGATATGGCACGGATGGTCCTCCGTATGTCTCTCAGGCACAGGTGGTACTACGAACAGTACCATACTCTGCTCACGCCGAATTGGCAAAGCAACAACGGAGTCATCCATAGAGTCATCGCCACCGACTGATCGCAAAGCGGGTACTACAAACGAGAGCCAACGCAGTATGCATCCAGGAATCAGATGGAGACACTTTTGACGAGGCGATGACTGATACCACCCAACGTAGTAGATTCTCAGTCGTTGAGGGAGGCGGGAGGCGACCGTTCCCCGGGGTACTGTTGCGGCCCTCGCCGCCAAGGTCGGATTGCGTTGTGATGTTGGTGCAGATGATGGTTGGCCCGAGGAGAAGGATATGATGGTTGACCTAATATCCCAACAACATGATTTCTCACTTTTCATGGGCATGGCCCATCTGACACTGATGGCCCAATCGATGATTGTCGGCTAAGTATGTTCGGCAGCGCAGGATCGGGCGAAGGTGGTTGTGTCAAGGGGGGGTGACTAACTGAAGGGTTAAAGGACAATAGACTGTTGGTACCAGTGTCAGCAGAAGTTTGCTTGGGTGGTATCGACGCTGGTTGATCTGAGATGGAAGGCGGCTTGCTCGGAAAGTAGCTGGATTGTGACGAAGTCAAAGATGATGGGTACGGTTCGGGCTGTCGCTTGATATAGTACACTTTGGCCAGTGAAAGGTCGGAGAAGGTAGAAGAGATGGCTGTTGAGTTTGGCCGCAATGATGGCTGTGATGCTAGACAGTGAACGGCGGAGGGGTTATTGACGTAGCCGAGGCTACAAGAGAGCTTTTGGGTTGACAATGAAATCTCTACTTGAGCACATTACTGGTCGAGCCGAAACACGGCCTGTCCGCCTCAACAGGGGTTCTCGAAAGGCAGCCAGTTGGGCGATAAAGTTCGCACAATAATTTATGTTTCCATTACTGGCAGCAATCCATGTCGCAAAAGATTGGGCTCTCTCCAGTCTGGACTGCCACACCTGCCAAAATAGCTGCGCACAAGGAGTAGGCGTTGGTGTGGCATAATGACCCCAAGAAGTGTGGAGCACTCAACTCAGTCTTCGAGGCATTCAAATACTCATGCACCAGTCAAAAACCTCATTTCTGTCGCAAATGATTAAGCTACTACATTGTGATGCCCCCCCTGGCTCAATGAGCGCAAGATGTCCTCAGCTTTCTTGATTGCACCCCAAGAAGTGTAGCAATGCACTGCCTTTTGATAACACAACGAGGAGCGCTCGCGCATACCCGAGGCTTCGTAAAAAATCGCTGCCAGTTCACACGACAGAGCCTCCTCGTGGATGAATCGATGCTCCCTTGCAGACAAGACAGCCAACTCGTAGGTCAAGCTTGCCTCCCTGGTCTTGCCGTGTGAAAACTGTTGCTCCGCCTGCAGCAAGAGTAACTTATTTTCAAAGTTCCACTCGCACTCATTTGTCCAAGTCTCAAACTTTGATATTGACCGTCTCCCTATTTCCTCCCAGTATTGATCGTGGGTTCTTCTAAAGCATTCGAACGCAATCAGACCTCCAAAGAAATATCGATAAATGTTGATGAAATTGATAACACCTTGACGATCTTCAAAAAAGTCTAGGTACTGACGGGCAACCTTTTCTGCTTCAGCTGTGTCTCTCAAAATGAAACTGCTCATCATTTTAGATGTGACAAAAGTCTCGGCAACGTTCAACTCATTGGTCTCCAATGCTTTGGCGAGGATCTCATTAGCATCCTCATCTAAATGAGCATCTTTCTTCATCGATGGATGATTGCACCCAACAAGGACAGGAATAATGCCGAAGAAGGGCAAAACACTTATACGGAAGAGAGGCCAGTTGTAGACTAATAAAGGACGAGGGCATGGCTTGAAGGTTAGTCTAGGAGATGATTTTAAGCATGATCGTTGCATGGCGCTAGTGTTGACTCACGATTGTACACGCGTATGAATTTCGCTATCTCTTCTCTCAGTGCTACTAGTTTTGAGCCTGAGCAGAAGGCTCGATTCACATACAGCATTGAGCTGGATAGAGCAGAGGAAATTGACTGAGTTGAAATAGACTGGATAAAGAGGAGAGGACACCGATTAACCATTAATCAACGAGACAACATTAAAGATGATCAATACATTGCACTTGAGTTACCTCACCTGAATTTCCATCCCTACTGTGTAGCCCTTGATGAGTTCCGGCAAACAGGCCTGCATTGGTTCCTTCCATATATTAATCATGCCGTGCAAGATAAAGTACACATCCACAATATTCTTGTCGTTGGTAATTGCGAGAGCGTACTCTGCATGCATCAGATAGAAAAAAGAATTAAAAGGAACTAACAGATGAAGTGTTTGAACACGATGCTTCACTTTTACTTACTTCCAAGACGATGTCCACCTGAAATATCCCTAAACACAGTCGCATAGGCCACGGCCCAACCACTGAAACCATAAGCAGACTTGTCATGCATCCCATATTGCATGGTGAGTTTCACCATCCGACTAGCAACTAGTGGCAAATAAGGAGACTTCTGCTGGTAACAGGTCTGCATCAAGTTGGGAAAGAAATTCTTCGCACAACATATTAGAGAAGGACAATGTTCGAATTAGAAGAGACTACTGATTGATAGCTGACATATCAAGTGTTGAAGGGAGTTCCTCACCATGGCCTTGATTTTGTCTTCTCTGACCATTGGACCAATGCTGGAAAGTGACGAAGGCGTTCGCTGGTCAAGCAAACTCTTGACGTCCAAAAGCTCTTTGACAATGATGTCTTTGTCAGGGATGGGAAAGGGTTCTAGAGAATGTGATAGAAATTAGTTGACGGAGCAAGAGTGCACAAGAATCCACATATAGCACTCACCGCCTAACTCTTTTAGCACGAGAAAGCTTTGCTCGAAGGCCTTTGACACATTATTAGTGTCCCACGACAGTGCCTGTATCAAAATATTGTAAGTATCGAGTTTGTCGAAAAAAATGCTGGCACTATCGATAACCTCGTCAATGCGTTTCATCATGAGATCAGTCTTTCCTTTCGCCATGTGCGCAAATGCTGCATTCTTGAAAAGGTTCAAGCTGAGATTGTAATCATTGGTCCATCGATAATCTCCAAGGTACGATATACCATACTCAAGATAAGTGCAAGCTGCGTCGTAGTCAGGAGTTTGAATAGCCTTCAAAATGAAGGCAGTGATGAGCTAATTGACAGAGGATGAAAGGGATCAAAAAACATTTCATCCCAAATAGCAAGTCTTACCTTTTCTCCTGCAAGCAGGTTAAGGTTTGCACATTGAATGCGGTCGGCCTCCATTCTCCCTTCAGGACCAATACGATTTATGATGTCTACAACAATGTACAGCTCACCATCTGTTCTAACATCTGATGTTCTGGCGAGTAATGCTTGTGACACCTCATTCAGGATAATCTGCTTTTCCTCTGACTTAATGCTCACTTGAACTGAGTGGTGGATCATATCATGTACAAATGCACAAATATCTGCGCTGATTGTCACCAAGCCTTCTCGTTCAGCAAGATCTAACGCAGACATAACGTCCGCGATGCCGTAAACATTGCTCAAGTGAGCCAACACTTGCATGGAGGCTTGTGAGCCAAATATCGATACTACCTGTAGTGCCTTCACGTTCTCTGGTGGCAAACGAAGGAATCTACGTGTGAGCACCTCAGCCACTCCATCTGAAATTGTCCTTGATTGAATTAAGTCTTCATCCCAGACCCACTTCTTTGACGAGAGACTTTAAAGTACCACGATATTGGAATGGTGAGTAGATGCTGCGACAATATCCCTGTGAGCCTCGTAAATTCCACGCACCTGTAGTTCAAAAGGTCCTCGACAATCAATGCGGTCAAAAATTCCTTCACAAACAGTGGGTTGCCAATTGTCTTCTGATGAATCAGACTGGATAGGGACCGAGTGAGCCGGCGAGGGTACGCCAACGCCTCGCTGACCATCATATTGACATCTTCGCACGTGAATCCATTCATGGAAATATCAGTGAGGGTGATGTTGCCTAGTGATTTGATCTTTTCAAGACTGTCGCCCAATGGTTCTGAATGATTGGGACGGTAAGTTCCCACGAACAGCACTCGGGATCCCTCGTTCGTTTGTTGTTGGACGAGGGCCACGATGAGGTCAAGAGATGCCTGGTCAGCCCAGTGAAGATCGTCCAATACTAGCAGAGTTGGCTTTGTTCGCGAGATGACCTTTAAAAGTAGGCCGAACAGGTGGTGTAAACGGATCTTTGACGCCTCAGTGTCCCCATAGCAAAAACCGACCCCTTCGTTGCTAGGCAACTCCTCTTCGGTCACAAAAAGTCGCACAGCGGGGACAAGGTCAGAGATGGCGCCAATGCTATCAACAGAAAACGATCCCAACAACTGTTCCCTTATTTCCGCCAGCTCCTCACTGAGATCTCTGCCGGGGACAGGATTTTCCATGTTCGAGAGATTTCGGAAATAGCTCTCGAAGGCAGATATTATGAACCACAGCGGACGAGGATTGACTGAATCAAACTTGCAGTATAGGTAGCGCCACCCTCTCTGCTTGAGTATGTCACTCAGCTCTCGCACAAAGTGGCTCTTGCCGCTTCCTGCAGAGGAGGATAGAAACAAAAATGAGTTAAATTGAACCTGAGTGATGAGGGAATACATAGGTGTATCCACATTTACCCACCAGAGTGGCCAGGTACCATCAGCACCTCGTGACTCATGTCGGCATGTTCCTCCTCCTCATCTAGCTCAGTGCCACACCAGGAGACCCTGCCTGCAACTTCAAGCGATCTTGCCAGTTCCGCATCCCTGCAGTACAGCTTCTTGTCCGAAATCACAGGCTTCCACCTCCTGAGCAATGAGTCATGCAAAAACGACCTGGGATTCTCGTCCATTTGCGTGAGGTCGTCCACCACATCACCCATGGACGTCAAGCCATTGTCTTTGAGTATCAACATCGCATGGTGCTCGTTGTCCAGCATATCTGCGAGCAGCCTGCAGACAGAGCTTGGCAGGCTCATTGCCTCCAGTGTAGACCGGATGCTTGCCCTCGGACCCCCACTGTGGCGCCGGCGGCGTTGGGGACGAGATAAGGAGGTGTCGGGATCCTCGTGTCCTGCTTTCTCATCCTGTTTCCAGACCTCACCAAACCTCAACGAGGACTGCAAGGATGAAAGAGCTGCTTCAGAAGAGGGTGGGGGAGGTTCCCTGGCGAACATAGTGTACAACACCCTCCCCAGTGCGTAAATCTTCGCTGGATCAGTAGACACAGGAGCGCTGCCCTGGGCGTAGCTTGTCTGTATGAAGTCGGCCTCACCATCCCGGGTGTTGGTGACAACAATATTGTCGCCATTCACGTCCCTCTCGTGTATAGTTTCTCGCTGCAGATCTAGCTTCGTTGCAAGCGATAGAGCCACCTTGACAGCCTTCTCTAAGAAGGATTTTTCGTCCTGATTGTTCTTCCCTCCAGCATCTCTCCAGCTCATGACGACTTTGATCTCAGCTTCGTTTTGAACGATGGAGAAAGAAAGAGAGAGAGAGGGAGAGAGAGATACAATGTAATCAGAGCGATCGTTCAATGAGGAGAAAGACTGAGAGTCAATCTCCCTGTAAATCGTTTCACATATTGATCGAGCATTTCACGGAGACCAATTTCAGAAGTCAAACTGACTAAGGTATGACAAGTAACACATGCTCATAAACTCAAAATCGTTGTCAACACAACCATATCTCAGCTCGTCATCTCTCGCCTGCTCACCATAGGGGCAAGAGCTGCAAGGTGTATCTACACCATTCTTGTCGCGAGATGATTCCGTGGATTCATTCCCAGGCCTCCACCTGACAAAAGTGTCCATCATAAATGAGACCGACTGTCGAGCCTGGCAGATTATTCTATCCCATGAATGCTCTGATGAGTCCGCCAGGTAGACCGCCTGAGTCCATCAGACGAGTCCAACGATTGTGCCTAGATATCGGTGATATCTTGGGTCTATCGACTTCGATGAAAAAGGGAAATCCATCGCAAGACCTGATCGAAAAATGCGCATGGCTTATGAAATCCCTCACCTTTCCGTCGATCCCTCTCCTTGGCATGGAAGTGTATCCACTCCCTCAACGGGACGGTATCAGGCAAATGCTCCTCCTCCTCCTTCTCTCTCCCCATCGGTAGATGCGTCGTCATTAGATGATCCAGGCGGACCGAGGTCACGGGAGGAGGCGGATGAGGTAGTTCTTCCTGAGTAGATGACGACAAGAAAGAGGACGAGAATACGGGAGGAGGATCCTTGAGACCCGGAGGAGACGGAGACCTGCTCGTCGTCACGCCGGCGTGGCCGACGTCCTCGTCGTCCAAATCGCATTCCGTTTCCATTTCGCCATCGCGCTTCCGCCCCCTTCCGCTCCTTCGTAGACCCCGACGACGACCGCCCAAAAAATCGACATCGAAATCGAGGGGTGCCGCCGACGGGAAGTGGCCAAACTTCGGTGCGCCGATGACCGCTTCGTCGTCGTCGTCGTCGTCGTCCGCGGAAATTAACCATCTCGAGGCTACCGGGCGGGTGGAATCTTCGGTGACCTGTCTCACGGGCGGCCTCATCATCGCGAAAGTTCCCCCACCCCAGCCCGAGGAGCAGCCGCCCTCGTCTGCGAAGCCATCGATCTCGATCTCGTTCTCCGCCGCGGCGGTCGCTGGCTGCGGCGAAGGCGAGCGGCAGTCCTCCTCCAGTTCGGCCACGAGGGAAGTCCACAGGGACCGCTTTCCTTCCTCCACCATTGTTGCTGATATTGTATGATGTTGGTGTAGACCATGAGCAATTCGGATTGAATATGAGGCACACAAAACACAATGGAGTCGGAACGGTGATTTGGAAATGTTTACTAAGGTTTGTGTCAACGAGAAATCAAGACGCAAATCGATAAATAAATATAATTTCGTAGATAATGAGAA
>JALLBE010001245.1:0-11203 GCA_036939795.1 Thalassiosira mediterranea | reverse complement strand
AGTGGGTCAAAGTAGTTTTTGACTCGTATCTCCAATCTAGCTCCTCGCTCCTCCTCCGCCCTTCGCCTGTCGCCTGTAGTAGCTGACCTCGTTCGACCTGGGACGCGCCCGCGACGCTCACAAATGGCGATGCATCCGATCCGCCCGCCCATCTCATTTCCAAGCATTTTCACGATGAAATCGCTCGCTCTGCTCGACCTGTTGCTGCTCCTGCCCGTCCTGGTGAAGCCATCGCAGGCCGCGCCGTCGTTGTTCGGCCCGCATGAGCTCGACCGCCCCGACGAGGATGCCGACTACGTTACTCCGCCCACCCAGCCTGGATACAAGCCCCAGCTCACTGCCAGCCGCCCCGCGGAACCTGCCGCCGCCAATCATAATCTTTTCGTCGACGACTCCGCAAACATCGAATTGGTCGCCGACTTTGGTGGCAAGGGTGAATCGAAGAACGAAGCCGTCTTCGAGTTCATCAATGGCGACTTGTACGAGATCGTACCCGACGAGGAAGACGCGGCATTCGCGTCCATGTCCGCCGCATCCTCCGAGTCCATAAGCAACGCCAGCCCCAACTCGAGGCAGAAGAACGTATGGGATCTCGTCAACAGCCTCGATAGTTACAAGACGAGCGGTCTCTACGCCCTGTAAGTTTCTCCCAAACCATGTTGCACGCAATGCCCTCGAGTCTGACTTACTTACATTCTCTCTGTTTCTTTCACCTTGCTCCTCAAAAGTGAGAACGGAAAACCTACCCTCAAGGCCGTCAAGTATATGTTTCTCCCCATCTGGTGGGATGGAGAAGATACAACTGACCCTGCCAATGATATCGATCCAGCCCATATTGACACTATAATGGGGCAAGTTCGCCAATATTACCTTGACATGTCTTGGGGGAAGGTCAGCGTAACGTGAGTTCATTGTTCGCCTGTCTAGAGACATATCAGACATTGCTATGCATGCAGATGCTCTCACCTCATATTTAAACCGTGATAGATGGCAAATCATGGCCCAGCAAGTGCTCCCAGGGGTGACGCCCCTGAATGCCGACTTTGGCAACTCCGCCACGGCCGCCAGGGAACTCGTCCAACAAACCTACGTCGAGGGTGTCGATTATGATGCCATATCCTTGGTTTACAACCTGGCGAGCGCCGGGCCGTTCAGTGGGGGTGGGGGATGGGCAGGGGTCAATGGCGACTTCATGTGGAATTCTGACCCGATTGGCTATGGTGTTACGCGTCACGAAATTGGGTGAGCATAGTTTGATGTCGTGCCATTTTTGTTTACATTGAGCTCACGTTTGGTTCTTCTTTGCTATGGTACCAGTCACAACTTTGGCCACCCCCAGTGAGTGGTTTCTTTTGTCCACATGACGTATTTTACTTCCTGTTGCAATGACAGCTAAACGCTCAGTTTGGATGTTTGGTTCACTTTCATGCAGTCATAAGAAGCACTCCTACGAATACAGGAATACAGGCCGCCCGAACATGAAGGAAAATTGGGATGGTAATGACTATTCTTATGACGGCTTCGACATGATGAGTGGGGGGAACGGGTATGATATCAGCCACTTTGCTGCGGCTTCCAAATGGTACGTACTCGGCTACTCTGTCCTCTATATCACTACAGTCCACCCAACTCACACCTCGTCACTCATTTGGGATTCCTCTCAATATTTGATAGGTTTTGGAACTGGATTGAAGACTCCTCAATCATACATATGCAACCGGAAGGACCAACTGCCGAATGCCCGAATTGTGAGAGCTCTGGTTCCTATCAGTTGGTTCTATTTGACGATAAAACTTTACCACCAAGCCCAGAGCGCAAGATGGGAATTCACATCCCAATTGCTGCTCAAGGCGTCAAGCTGTATTCATTGTGGCTGAGCTACCGTAGCCCCCTCGTGGGAGTTGACGACGGTTTGTCCGTGCATTTTACTGACTGGTGGTTTGGTGGCATGTATGGTGCAACTTACGACTCCCATCGATATTTTGCATTTGGTGATAGTGGATTGGACAAGAATCCAGCCTTTGTTCTTCCCAACACGTGCTATTACCTCTTCCCGAGTGCCTACATGAAAGATAGGGACTATTCAGCAGCAATTGATGTTCAACCAGTTGCCTGTGTAGGTGACGTTGTTCCGGGCGTATCTATTGATGTGGATGTTCATTTCATTGAGCCTGAAAACCCTCCTCCTCCGTCAGCACTGGTTAATCCCATCTCGATGGTAGTGAATTGTTCGGATGTACCTACTGATATCACGTTGGATGCAACTAGGTTTTACTCCATTGAGATCCAAGGCACAGGATCTGATGGAGATATTGATGTTCAAATGTGCACGGATGAGTCCAGTTCTGATATGAAGACTTCTGCCTATCTTCATGATCAGTACCCGTATTCGGCGATATCATATGACTCTCCGCCATCGTATGGGTCTTTCAAAAGGCTAGATGTCACGGCATTGGAGTGCTGCACACCTGGCTCTACCATCAGTGTCCCGGGGGCCAAGGTAGTTAGAATCAAGCAAAATCGCGAAGAGTTCATGCACTTGAACGAAATACAAATATTTGACGACAGTGGAAATAACGTCGCATTGGAAGGCCGATGCTTTTCCTATGATATGGGTTATGGTGGGAACCCAGACTGCTTGAATGATGGCATAACTGGCACATATCCTGATACGTGCAACAGCCATTCTAGCTGGTACAATGTCAATAACTTTGACTACTGTGTATTGGATGAGGCAACGACTATTACAAGTGTGACAGGTGAGTTCCAAATTGCAAACTGTTAGCCTTTTTGTTCGTGTGAGTTTGAGCAGAATATATAATAACCCCCTACTCTCTCCAATGTTTGACCCCACAGTATATCCATGGAATGATCCAACTCGTACCTGGATGACGGGCCGGTTGAATGATCTAACCCTTTCTATCTATGCTGACGTTCGGTAAGGAGGATTATACTCTTGGAATCCACCTTCGCTGTGCCAATTCTCTCAATCCTTACTAATCATATCCTTTTCTCTAACCCACTGATTCCTCCAGCGGAAGTGGACAGTCAGCAACTTTTCTTGGTGAATTATACAGTGAGCCTCTATTAAACGTGTTTACTTCTAGTCAGAGAGGACCTGCCTCCTTTAGTGGTGAGTATATCTATTGTACAATCCCATCACTATGGCAAACTCCACGTACTTACTTTTATTGCATTGCCATATTTTCATTGTAGTCACACTTCTGGGGACAATTGACTGTCCCAACACAATTCAAAACCCCATGTTCAACTTAGTATATCGCGGCGACTATGACACAGCATATGCTGTTATTCCGCCGAGTAGTGGAGCAACTACTGCATCATCTGAAACAAACTTCAGGCTATCTTGTACAGTGAATTCCTGCATGCAAAACAGTTACAAGTCAGGTGGTCAGTGTGTCCCCTGCCCTCCAGACAACATTGCACCAGCAGGGTCAATTGACATAACTGCCTGTACACTATGTCCCGGTGGGATGTATCTCGGTCATAAGTTTGACCAGGCTTGCACAGTTTCTGACGACTATTCTGAGTTTGCTTCGTCAACTGGTTGGAGGGTTTGGGCTGCTGACTACCATACGCTAGCAGGTTGGGTTTATGATATTGTCGAGTTAGAATTTTATGACAATATCAGTTGCTCCCCTGGTGGTTTGATTTCAGCTAACTTGGGAACTCCAATTGACTCTGGCAATGCTGGTAGTGGGTGGGGTCCAGAGAATGCATTTGGCAGATCAGGCACATGGGGTGGAAGAGCCGATGCTGATAATCTCTTTTGGCTGGGCAAGTCTTTCAGTAGCCCGGTTTCAGTGAAATGCATTAGAGTTCAGAACCCTGGTGGCAGTCACACAGCATCAGAACTGCGAATCCAAGCGTAAGCAAATTCATTTTAGGTGCTCATATTGTTCTTCTTTGTCGCAATGAACTCACCATCACTGTTCGCAGGTTTAACTCGAACACAAATCGCTGGGAAAATGCATGGGTGAAACCGGATCTTGACACTACCCCAAACGCTTGGAACGAGATTTCAATGATTTACCAAACTGGCGCACCAGTGACTTCCGCACCTGCTACACCATCTCCTACAGACTCACCTACGACGGTTGCACCTGTGACTCTGGCGCCTGTGACGACCGCCCCTGTGACATCAGCGCCTGTGACATCACCTCCAACATCATCGCCGGTGACGAATGCACCTGTAACAGCATCACCTGTGACAGAGGCACCAGTCACTCCAGCGCCTGTGACTCCAGCTCCTACATCATCCCCGGTGACGAATGCACCGGTGACAGCTTCACCTACAACAGGGGCACCAGTCACTTCAGCGCCAGTGACTCCAAACCCCACCACGAGTCCGGTCACCGACGCTCCCACCACCACTCAGCCCACTGACGCTCCTGTCTCGTGCAACCTTGCAGCAATCGGTGTATCCTGCGAAACGGCAAGCGACTGCTGCTCTAATCTCTGTTCAGGTGGGAGGAAGCAGGATCGCGTGTGCCTTGCGAACGGACCCACCCCTGCGCCGGTTCCCCAACCGCCCACCACGCCCCCGCCCACGCCCACGTCCGCATGCAATGACGGGGGCGGGAGCTGCGCTCCTGGATCGACTATTGTCTGCTGCAATGGGTGCAGCGGCGGAAAGCCCTCGGAGCGTACGTGCCTGTTTCCGTGAGCGATGATTGGTTCGGGGGCTACGTGAGCGCGTACGTGCCTGCCTCCTTAGGCAGTGATTGGTTTCGGGCCATGGGGACGTGGTTTTGAGATGAGGGGAAGAAAACTTCTTGTACAATAGAGGTCAATACACAAAGGGGAATCATTCAGAAGGAGGTTTCCTGGCGACGACTTCAGCAGATTAATTGAATTACATCATTCCTATGCCAACACATCTTCTCCCACACCCATGCATGTGACTTCGTCTCCATCACTGCTCCTCACGCATATTTTCCTGTCACATGTGAGACGTACAGTTACATACTACATCAGAGGCAGGGGCAGGGGCCGTGTGCTGCAGTTGAGTTGTTGGACACTACAACTGAGGTCGGCCGGCACCTGCAATTATGGTAAACAAAATGACATCAAGATTGCCCTATCTCACTCAATCAAATATCATAGGTTGCTTAGTAGCAAATTTCAATGGCAGTTTCATCATCTGCCGAGGTGACCATTGCGCGCAGCTGAGGAAGCAGTGATGCATTCTTGGCCAGCATCTGAAGAGCCAACTCGCATGCCACATTCGATGCCCTCTCCCTGGATGCTTCCGCCACCGCCGCCAATAAAATTCTCTTGCAGCCAACAACGCCAACATATTCAGCACCACTTCCCCGTTCGCTGAAGTTCCATACAGATGAATATCCTCGCTGAAGAAACACGTCCCTTCTGTACACCCTGACGGAGACAATGCCGCAGGTCAATTCGTAGAGATTTTGTTTAGGATGCAGTAGCCCACACATGCGATCAAAGGTTTCTCCGCTATTTATGATGTTCGATAACGATGCAGCCAGCGGAGCTATGATATGCAATGCTGCTTTCTGGGCGGCATGATAACCAGCATCAATTTGTACAGCTCCAATTAATGCCTCAATGACATCAGGAATCACTTTTGGTGGGTCTGGCCAATTATCGAAGAAGAGTGATGAGATGCAACTCGGCCGTCTCGTTATCCTCCTTGCAAGAAAAGACGTGTCAGACCTACCTGTGCTCCACAAGCCTCGTCCGATATCTAAGTCAAGCTGGTACGATTGAAACTGCCCAGGTAGTGTTGCATTCCGATGATCGATGTATGCGTGAAGACCTTGGGTGAACCCCAGGTGTGCTAGAGATTCATTGCATACGAGCGTTGCTTCTAGAACCACAAGTTTTGGTACTGATAAGTCCTTGTTTTGTCCAAATAACCACTCCCGCGCCGCAAGACAAAGGACAGCATCACCAACCCACTCAAGCCGTTGATAAGAAGGTACAGGCTTGTGCAGACAAGTCTGGTGCGTTGTTGCTTCTTCAACGAGATGTGTGTTTGAGAATTCTGCTACCCCCGTAAACTTGCACGCAAATGAAAGCAAGTCTGGATTTGGACGGATATCACTCCAATTTCTGCACGCATCCTCCTTACCCCTTCCGGTGCAAAAAGAAAGACTCAGTTCGTGTGCAACCAGGACAGTCTGCTCATATCCAAACTCGACAAATATCAGTCCAACAAGAGCCTCTATCACGTCAGCGCAAACTTTTGTGGAGGGAACAAAGCTCCCCTGGTCAATGTCATGGCAACGTTCCTCTTGACAACAATACTTCAGTCCAGGGGGTGCCCATTCACCTCTGTTCAGTGGGTTGAGCAGGATAAATCTGTCAAAACCAGCAGCTTTGGCGATATCTTTTAGCCGTTCATTGCTTCCCATAACTGTGGCAGTGACATGAAAGGTATTTAGACATGTGGTGTGTCAAAGATCGTGCTACTCTTGCCACAATCTTACCAGAGCGCAGCATAGACAAGTAGCCTGCGGAAGGAGAAGATGGCACAAAACAATATGTCAAATGTGGGTTCAAATGGAATAATGTGTTTGAATGAAGCAACGTCCACGACAAGGTACCTTCATGTAGATAGGAGGTGTATTCCCAGCTGAGGAGAGTTTCTGTATGCAGATGCTTGAGGACGGCGTCACCTAGCCACTCGAACCTATCATACGAATAGCCAAGTGCTGCGCTCTTAGCTGTCAAGGCTTCCATGATAGTTGCGTCAGGGAGCTCTTCCAAAGTACTCGCGAGAATCGGAAAATTAATTGAGCAATGCTCCTTGAAAGATGAGACAATGAGATGGCGTTCCAGCTGATACAACACTTGGGGTAGCATGACGAGTTGCAGCATAATCATTGGATTGACTAGAGGGCTCTCAACGAATAATTCCTCGACAGGTACTTCAACCTTCTCTGTGTCTTGAACATCATAGACGCATCCGTCATATTGGACCAATGTCTGTGGGAAGTCCCACAACCTTTTCGCGATGTGCATCTTTGATGATAGACCAATCTGGAGACCATATTTTTTCTCATAATAATCTTGGAACGACTCATAGTCAGGATTAGGAAACTGATCCTTCCCTACTTTCCAAGAGGGACCATAAACGATGTACGAGACTCCAAGATTGTATGTTGGGCTGCAAATTCGGGGACCAATTGATGTTCCATCACGTGCGGCATCCACCCTGGCATTCAGCGGCCTCAAGAACTGGCGTATTGTCCGTCGCACAAGGGCCCAGTCAATATCACCACTGGGACCAATGCAGCCTATGATGTACAACGGAAGTGGGCCATCTTGCTTGGTAAAAAGACCCTCATCAAGGAAGAAAGATTTATTCTTCCTACGCCTTCGCCAACGTGTGTTGAATAAGATACAGTGGAACTCTGCCAACTCGTGCCATTCATTCCGAGAGATGAAAACGCTCCCAGAGTAAGATGTCTGACAGACAATTGAACCAAGCTCTTTCTGGTGCGATGGGAAGGACGGGAGGTTATTTGGGAGCAATGAGGGTGTAATCAATGCAAGACTAATTCCATCGGTCTCTTCTGTACACAGGTCCAACTGTTCTTCATTGAAACGAGTCCCGCTCTGGTGTATTCTGTATACAAAAACTGGGCCTGGTGCTTCAAATCTGATCTGGTGTATGCGTTTGCTCAAAGGCAGCTTTAGCAGAGCTTTATCAAGAAGCCATTTTTTCATGTCCGAAGTGCTGAGTGGCAGAAGTCGGTCATTCAGAAGACCCAGCTTGTGAAGGCGAACGCATGCCGCCAAGGCCAGGAAAGACTGTCTTTTCTTCTTTGCCTCCCCATGCAAATGAATTGGTAGCTGGACTTCTCGCATATCTGGTGGAAGATGCGAAGGAAGGATAAGTTTGTTACCAGTGTAAATTGGCATGTGGAGAGAAGCTGCTTCTTTTGAACTCCTGCAATTGGCCTCCAGAGGTACACTCAATGCGTATCGGTTCAGCAGTCTAAAACGGATGAGCAGTTTGAGAAGTTATGAAAGAAATTGGTGTTGTGCTTGGCTAAGCTCAGAATGACATTGCATACTGCATAGCTGACTTACGATTTGGAGGAGGAAAGATCGACATAGCTCATATCAGTCTCATATCTGCCGTAATGCATGGCTGCTTCTTCATCAGGCAGACGCCTGTGCGTAGTTGAAATGGACAAAATTTGATCGACCTTCTGTGCCCTCTCTTTTTCGGCGATGAATCTGTGAATGGTCCCTTCCATAGTCTGAGCATCAGGCAAGCTGAGCGGCTGTGACTTGTCTGGGGCACAATCTACGAACACGAAGAACTGTGCATCCTTCTGTCGCGCTCGCCCTTTCATTTGTATGTAGGACTTGATTGTCTTGAGCCCGTCAAAGGCAACAATGAAACGACAGGCCTCGACGTCTACGCCTTCCTCGACAACAGATGTCGCCATGAGCAAATTCGTCTCCCGGCATCTCAGCTTTTTTATTACAGTCCGTATGGCTTTCGTTTGGTGCAACCAGTCATCGTTGAGCTCCTTTCGTTGGAGGGGGCTAAGATTATTTGTGCGGCCAAGATACTTGAACACTTGAGTAGCCTGTCTTACAACCAGGTCACACCTTATTGGATATTGGCTTGTGCCATTTGGTGATGTTGCCTCATGGCGCTTGCGATTCTGAACAAAATAATTGTGCAATGCTATTGCCGTGATGCGTCGCTCAACGAAGACGATCCCTACGGGAGCCTCCTCTCCAGGTGCGTCAACTCCATCTTCTGATGTCACTGTCTTCATCAGTAGCCTCTGTAGCTTCTCCATCTTGTCGGTGTGCCCAAAAAATGGGCCGGCGGTACCCCGAGCAATTGACCGGTTCAAATCATTCGCAACCGCGGTAAGGTGTGACTTCAAGATCTGTAACTGGCGAGGATTCTCGCGTTCGAATTCGTTTCGGCTAACTTCTCGAGCAAGCGTAGCGGCATAAGCCGCCGTGACCTGGAGGCCAACTTCATCACAGAGATATTGGAGCTGTTCAACCTCTTTCCGTCGAGACGGGTGTAGTCCATGAGGTGGCGCAGGTAGGATTCCGTCAAAGCCATCCCCAATTGACTCATACGTCACGATCGACTCCTCCGCCTCCTTCCTAGTACCTGGCCTCCCACCAATTTCCGTGGAAAAGCCGATGAGGGAAGAGTCCATTGTGCTCTCGAACTCAGAGAGAAGCATTTCCAGCCGTACCTCGTTGGCGCGAACCCCAAAATTGATCAAAGGAGACGCTGTAAGACCCAGGACCCGAGGCCGATCATCACGAGGGAGACGGTTATAGAAGTCCTTCAGTATTGTCGCATAGTTGTGCTTCCCTGTCGCGTAATGACATTCGTCCATTATTAACAGGTCAACCTTGCGGCGTTCACACATTTCAGGATAGAAATACAATAAGACGGCCCAAAGCTGGCGTAAGAAAATTGCAATTGAGGAGCCACAAAATAACTCCTCACCTTAGACATGGACAAAATGTCTGGATAATGCCTCAACAAATCCAGAGCCGTGCCGTGCGTTGCTACAATGAGGTCCGCGTCGGCAATTTCCTGCCTCGCCTTGGCCGTGTGCGAGCTCGTGTGGCAGGCGGTGGCCACCTCGCAGGGTAGATTAGCTTGTAGCGTGTCTGGGCAAGTTGTTGTAGCAGCAAAATGTCAGTTACTCTCCAAGCATGGAGAGACATTTCAAGAACATATCATACACAAACGTACTCACCAGTATGTTGGACCGCCAGGGCGATGCTCGGGACCAAGAATAGGATGTGGGACTTGGCTCCATTGCAGTCAATATCCATATCATCGTCGTCCCGTCGACGCGACAGATATTCCTTTATCAAAAAGATGGCGATGAGCGTCTTGCCCATGCCCGTACCGAGGTGGACCACTACGTTAGACCTTATGGCGCGCTCAAGCATGTATATCTGATAGTCTCGCAGGGATCCCTCGAATGCAGATCCGAGGTCACCCTCACTCGGCGCGTCGTCCTCCTCCTCTCCTCCCTCGGCAACGTTTCCGGCGGAAGGACCGTGCCGCCGATCGCATCGCTCGGCGAATCGATCGTACCCGTGTTCCTCAATGAATCGCAGATCTTCCTCGACGTTCGCGAGGTTCTGCCGCGTCGCCTCGTCGCGTTGCTCCGGACGGAGGAACGGCGAGCGGAATATGAACGGCGTTGTCTCCTCGTAGCCCTCCATCGTCTCCATACCCACAGCTTCGTGTGGACGGATCGATGCTCCCTCAAAGCGTGGCCAAGGTTCGCAAGGCAGCAAGGACATCAATGGCAGAGCCCAATGGCCAACTTTCGAACTTGGCCCAACCAAGGTCGTCTCCGAACGTGCTCCGAATCAACGACGAATACTGACGTGAGTGATGGAGATGGATGGAAACTGGAAACCGTCCATCAGTCATACATACATAACATCAAATGAAACCGAAATTTTCAGATCACAACATGTTGGTCTTCGTGAATTTTTCACAGTAGTGTATCTACACTTGCTATCCATAGTCGACGAAGGTCGACGGCGACCTCGGGTAGCGCTCGTAGTGCTCGTAGCACCCTCGTGGCCTCTCGGCTTTCTCGAAGGCGATCGTTGCGCACCCGCGGTACATAGGCGCCAATCGAGCACGCCATATGACGGATCCCCCCACCCTCCCCATAGCTCCCCATCCAGAACGACGCGAAGCTGGACAGGCAGGTCCATGGACGAAGCGCTGAGAATGGCGCCCGAGATGCCCGCCACGCGCTGAGTAGCCGGCGCCATCTCTCTAGAGAGAGTAGAGGAGGAACGAGGAACGACGGTCGGTCGGGCCCGTGCCGCCTGCCGCCTCTGATCAAATCCGTCGTTGTCGATGTGTTGGGTGTTGGGTGTTGGGTGTTTGGATCATGTTCGGATATTAGCTCTATGGTATTGGCTATGTATGTCATTTGAAATCCTTTAATTCATTTAATAATTTCAATTATCGTAAATCAAAATATTATTTCTTTCAAAAGATTTTCGTATGGTACACATAATATTTGCTTACCTCTTACAACTCAACGCCCAACAATTCGATCTCCGATCTCACTTCTCCATTCTACATACAGCTGGAATAACCTCTGAAATGTGACACTTCAACGTCTGTCTCGTGGCTTTTCCTGGTATGGGCAGCCGTTGATTTTTTCAAAATTGA
>JALLBE010001244.1:0-11251 GCA_036939795.1 Thalassiosira mediterranea | reverse complement strand
TAAATTAGAATAAAGAAAAACTGTTGGGATATATGGAATAAGATCAATATATGTATGTACATGTCATCCGGTATTTGTATTATTATTCGGTATTCGATTCACCACCACTCATTCAGGTGTCATTCACGATGGACATTATGTATCGGCAATACCGCCGGCCCGGCATGTTTGGGCAAGCAGGGCAGATCAATCTCTGATGAAGGCTCTTTATGTAGATATGCGCCCGGCCGCGGAATAGTCCAAGTCGCTGTCTCGGGGAATTTGCGAAGTTGACTTTTTATTACAATCTCTCAATTTCCTCAAACAATTCCTACGCGTCATCACTTCGCCAATAGAGTGGTGCACTCTCAGATGGATGTTAAATCAACCGTTTTATGTTAAAAGTGCTGTATGTTAAATAAGCTGTGGAGTGACTGTACACAGAACATGGGTTCGGTTTGTCACTGGCCATCATTCATGTACGATCTTTTGCTCTTGCTTGGCCACACTTCAATGAATTCGCTTGCCTTGCCTCCATGCAGTTTCCATCTTGTCTCGCGTTGTCCAGAGTGCCATCTATCAATCAAACATTCCATCCGCGAATATCGTCTCCTTCACTCACGCGACGGTGCAACCATAATTTGAATTCGGGTCTTGTAGAGATCAAGCCTAGCCCCCTTCGGCAGCATCTTGGCAGCCGCCTTCCCGATCATATCAAGCCCCCTGCTTCTCATTTTTTTACATCCGTCAAGGGAGCAGTGGCGTCCTCATCTATCTCCTCGTTGTGAGTAATATGCTTCATGGTCATGGCAGTGACCGCAGTGCTGCATGTAGTGTCTCGTTGAATCATTGTTTCTGTCTCTCCTGGAGATCCATCAGCTTCAGCTAGCATCAACCTATTTGATTCCGTCGGCTCACATCACATCACTTGTCACTGTCGTTGCTGCCAGCAGGCGAAGTAATAGCCTAAACATGAACTCCCTCGATCAAGACCTCATCCAACTCGGCATCGACTGCTGCCTCAGCGGCGTCGCCTCTCCCCTCCAGGCGATCGAGTATTCCGATCGTCTCGAGGACGGCGGCGGACATCAACAACAGCAACAACCCGTCCCGCCCGCCGTGCCCCAAGCGAAGAAATCCTGGATCCCCAAGCGAACGGGACTGTCGTCCAGGATGACCTCGAGCCTCAAGTCCAGCTTCACCAAGAACGGTCTCGCGAAATCCATCGGCTCCTCCATCCCCAACGGCATGTCTCATCATAACTACTCGCCCAACGGCGCGATGTCGATGTCGGCCTCCATGGCCGCCCAGGTAGTCTCCGAGGAATATTTCAGCGAGGAGGACGCCAACATCCTCTCCATGCCCTCCCTCCTGGACGCCAAGGACGGAGAGATGGACGAGATCGAGTGCTGTCAGATCGACTGCCAGAACGTCAACAAGCAGCAGCAGCACGCGACGAATCCCAGCGATCACCAGGATACGGTCACGACGTGCTCCGAGAGCCGTCACTCCATCCAGCCGTCCCTCGAGGACGCCCTCGCGTTGGAGGTGGGAATGAGCGCGCACGAATACCTGGAGGAATGCTTCTACACCGAGGTGAGCGTCCTCGATCGCGACAAGTTCAACGCCATACCCGAGATCGTCAAGACGGATTTCACCGTGCTGAGTCACCTCGGCAAGGGGAACTTCAGCGACGTCTTCGAGGTGGTCGGCAAGGGGAAGCGAGCTGCCGCCTCCTCGATCGGTCCCAACGCCGGAGGCAACGGCCCTCCTCCTCCTCCCCCCCGTCGTCGCGGTCCGCGGGCACGGAGGTCGACCCTCTCCAGCTCCATGACGACCGCGACCCTCTCCAGGCCATCCAATCTCAACAAGCACCAGACCACCTTCGCCCTCAAGTGCCTGCGCCCCCAAATTCGATCCGACGCCGATCAGTTCACCATCGGGGCCGAGGACCTGGTACACGAGACGGCCATCCTCGCCAGCCTCGATCATCGTCACATCATCAAGCTCCACGGACGCGCCTCGGGACGTCTCAGCGATGCCTTCGTCCTCAACGACGGGTACTTCATCCTGCTTGACAAGCTCGACAAGACCCTCTCCGATCGGATCGCGCAGTGGAGGTGCAATTCGCGATGCGCCATCCAGGGTCCGCAGCAATCGCAGATGGAGGTGGCGTACTCCATCGCCGACGCCATGTGCTACCTGCACTCCAAGAACATCATCTTCCGGGATCTGAAGCCCGCCAACGTCGGATTCGATTCCCAGGGCGTGCTCAAGCTGTTCGACTTCGGATTCGCCGCGGGCCTTCCCGAGCCCAGCGACGTCAACCCCCGGGGATTGCTCAGCGATAGGTGCGGCACTCCCCGGTACATGGCCCCCGAGGTGGGACTGTCGGCGGGATACGCCCTCCCCGCCGACGTGTACTCGTTCGGGATCATCCTGTGGGAGATCTGCGCGCTCTCGAAGCCCTTCGTGGACATCAAGTCCTCGGCCGAGTTCGATTATCGCGTATTCTCCCACGGAGAGCGTCCTCCCGTCCAGGGCCACTGGCCCGCGGCCGTGGTGGAGCTCATGTCCGAGTGTTGGAATGCCCTCCCCTCGAGGAGACCGAGCATGATGGACGTGAAGTCCACCATGTCCCTGCAGATTTTCAACGGCGACCACGAGGCCGCCAAGGTTTCGGCCAAGGTCGTCCGGTCGAGGCTGACGCGAAGATTGACGAATGTTGGATGCAAATAACAACAACAACTTCCATGAAAACGTGGTGTAGATTAGAGTTTTGTGGGATGCATGCAGTTTGTATCAGATTGTATCGTTTGTAAAGGGTACAGGCGACAGCCGTTTCTGTCGCTTTAGCCAAGTGATCTTATATGTTGTGATTATCAACCTTAATTAATAATTCGTTTGAATGAAACATGGGACTGCATTTCATGTTCATTCCAAATTTCATCTCACTTTTCGGTGGACTTGAAGACTCGCCTGAATTGCCTTCGCACTGCCAAACACCAGCAAACAGGTCCATACACTGAATAGCTGGCATCGGGTCAGATATAATTTAAATGATAACAAGAAAGATCATGGTAGCATCAACTGGCATTATATTTTGAGGCAATGTGAAGTAGGAACAATCAATCCCTTCAACCACGATCACGTTCCAGGATTGTTCCAACAAAAAAGGATTATGAATAGACTTCTCCAAAAATGCCACACAGCAAAAGTAAACTATTGGCTGCACCATTGCCACCATAAAAATGCCCCATCTGGACATGCAAATAGTTGGCAAAAGGATAGGTACAGAACTCTGTACCCTCTCATTGACAATCATTATATTAAGTCAAGTCAAGAGAAGATGAAGTATGAAGTGAGTCATACCAAGTCTTCTGACCCTTTCTCTTAATGCAGAAAACACTTCACAGTATCGGTAGTATATGGGCTCTGATGGCAGAGAGGCACCAGGTTTTTTAATGACATTACCTGGCGATGAGCGGGAGATGTTTTGTGTCCATTGAACTACGTACAAATGATTTGCTCTATCAATAGTGGAAATGGTGTAATCCGAGCAGACCTATGTCTATGGCTATGGGCATCTGCCTCTCACCAGGATTCATACTGCTTTATTATGTACGGCACAAAAAGTCATGCAAACACCAAGATTGCTGTTATTGCTATGTGATGCTTTTGCTTTTGATAGATACACTCGGGAAGAAGACCATATTCATATAAATTGAAGCAATGTGATATGCCAAAATGAAGATGAGTGACCACAGAGATGACAGTAGTATTGGAGAGGTGTGATAAGAACATGAAAATTGATGCATGTTAATGTTACCAAACTTTTGGAGTTTGTGACTTCACCTCTCCAGTCCAGTAAAATCAATAGAGATGGTTGTAAAGAATATAAGACCATGATGTGTGCTGACATCATAAGTCAAAATAAATCAGAAGAAGAAGATGATCTAACTGTTTTAGTTTTAAGTCTCTATGGAAGTTTTTGTACGATAGCAATATTGTGGTTGAATTTGCACGAAGACCAGAAAATTACCCTCAAAGTACTGTAACAAATGCAATCTACAATCTACACATATTTAATGAGTCAGAAGTCTCTTTGCCACCCTACTCCAACATTCTTCAGGAACACATACGGCATCACCATCATGGAATGCACTTTAATGTTGATTCTAATTCTACCTTGGATTTCGGGCTTGCATCATAATCAGACCCCTCTAGACCCCGGTTCCATTGGCATTATCGAAGGCTCTCAAATTTTTGTTCGTGTCATAGTGAACCCGAGCACAAATTGAATTAGGAATTTAGGATTGGGGATGTGGTAACAGAAACAAACCGGTTACAGTTACAGGATCAGGATGGGAAATAGTTATTAGTGTTGATCCTGGTTTCTAATCACATCAACATCAGTTCGTTGGTCATGTGCCATTGAAGCCACATATTGATGGTTCAATTTAAACCAAATTCAATTTCAATACTATTTTTTTCACCACAGACACACAGGAGTCAGAGTCAGAGTTGAGTGGTGTAGGGGGTTGGGGTGGGGTTGGGGTTGGGGTTGGGACACTTGCCCAGAGATTCAACAGGCAGAGACCTGGATAATAGAGGGATGCATCCATCCCCTGTCTTCTTCCTTCAACGGCATTGACACCTGGGGAGTTTGAGGCAAAGCAAGGTAGATTAGAAGCATGTAAAAGAACACTTCTCCCCACTCCGACCAATAATTTTCCCGGAATTGAGGCACTCTCACACGGAAATTCGTAATGTTCTCGCATCTCCTAACAAGACTCGTACGATCTTTCCCAAAAATCTCCAGTCACGATCCCAACGGATCCGGGAAATTTTGTGCACGCGAAGCACGCGCGCGAAGTTGCGCGTAGCTTGCATGCGCGGAGAAGCGAGCAATGACGATGGCGATGGTGGCACCGCCGCCGTCACCGCCAACCGCCAATAGCCGCCCCATAGTTTCATTCGAGGCGTCGATAGGAACGAGCAGGGAGGAGAGAGAGAGGCAGGCACAGGGCGCGGCGCTCTCTCCACCGAGGGTCGAGTCAAGATCGCGACCTCTCTCGTCGATTCGGTCGGGAGGTGGCTGGACGCCGCGGATTCGTTCTGCGGAGGCGGCGGAGTTCCGGCGGGCGGCGTCCAGCAGCATCAGGTCGACGGCGACGACGTCCGGGGCGCTCCTCCCCCGCCCCCCATATCGACCTCGCCCTCCCTTTCGACCGGTGCCGCGGCGTCTCAGACCGCGTGGCCGAGGCAATATCGGCAGTCCGCCATCTCGCCGCCGACGACCTACTCTGACTACGCCGACTCGTGCTGCGGATCCCCCGCGGAGGATACGATCTACGACCTGAGCGCGGACGACTCCATGTCGGCGTTCAACTTCGATCCGTTCGCGTCCGCGGCGGCCCCCGCGGCTGCCGCTGCGGCTCCGTCTCCCGCGCCCGGCGGTGGCGTCAATGCCAACGCGGGGGCCGGCGGCGCGCCTGCCGCCGTCCCCGCACCGTCGAAGATGGCGGCAATCAACCCCTTCGACTCCTTCGGTCCCTTCAACGGCTCCAAAAACAACAACAACAACAATGGCGGCGGTGGTAATAACGGGGGGAGCAACGACTGGCAGCAACAGGCCCGCGCGGCCATGAACGCCGGGAACGGAGTGTGGAAGAACGTCGCGGGCTCCCTCACCGGTTCCAACTCTTCCTCTGGAGGAGGCGGCATCTCTCCCGGCGGCGCGCTCGGCGGGGGTCTGGCTCCCCCCAAGCGCATATCGAGCAATTCCTCCCTACACGGCCAGGGGGGACCCAAGAAGGCGAGGAGGATCGTGCCGTACGCGGGAAGCATCGGCACGCTGGAGAGCAATTGGGATCCCTACCTGCATGCGGCCCAGAGCTCCTCTCCTCAATCGCTTTGGAAGGACGGGGGAAATATGATGACGTATCTGGTGGTCCGGGCGAATGCCGGGTGTTGCGTCCGGGGAGGGGTGGAGGGGGTGTTGCGATGGACTAGGATGAGGGGATCGCCAGGTAATAATGTACGTCCTTTCGCTTGGTCGTTCATCGACTGGAACAAATGGCAGCTTGGGCTCGGTTGACAAATTTTGGTTTCTTTGGTGTTGTGACCGGTGTCCTTTCTGCCGAAGTCTGAGCGATCATGTGCACCCGAAAAGATCGTCCGCTCGTGAGGCTGGGCTTGCATGCCGGCCCGGCCCAAAGTGAGGATGCCCATTGTTGGATTCGCTGGCTGATGTGTGCTCGGAATTTCTCGAGCCGAGTGGCTCAATGCTCACAACTTTCTCATTATCTATGCTGGCAAGCANATGTGTGCTCGGAATTTCTCGAGCCGAGTGGCTCAATGCTCACAACTTTCTCATTATCTATGCTGGCAAGCATATGAACTGAATAGTGGGCAATTCACAGCAAAACTGCTGCTATCATGGGATACACACCAACATTCAGAACTCAACTTCTACCTTTTTGCTTTTGGCACAACCGTATTGTCGTTCACCAGGTCAATGAGGCAGAGCTTTCGGGAAACTTCGACGCTTCGCTCTCTATGAAAGACAGCCAGGGCAACATTAGCCCCTCTGTCGTCGGCACCGCCAGCACCGTCAGTTCAAACGATCCACTCTCCAGCAGCAACCGCTCCCTCGGCGTCCAGCGTGCTCCCCCATCCGGAGGCCTGGGCGGCGCCGGACGCTTCTTCAAGTCAGGCCTCCGCAAGGCGCAGCAGTCGTTTGAACGGTCGGTGACCACCATCGCCATCAAGGCCGACGGCGGCAAGAACCGGGACCAGCTGTGCGCCTCCCTCCATTACTGCGGAGGGCTCAACGCGAACGACGTCAACCTGAGCATGTGGAACGCGCTGGGTATCGGCGGGAGCGGTGGCCGCGTCGTGGGGCAGGGACTGCAGCAGGATCTGGCAGACGTTTGCCTCTCTCGCACTGAGTGGGTGGAGCTTCCCTCCGCGGCAGTGAACGGCGACGACGGGGAAGATGGGGATGGTGGCGCGCTCTTCTCCATCCCACTCTGTGTGCCCGACCTCTCCTTCTTGGAGGCGGTCGCCGACAGCGGCGGGGCCGGGGTCCAGCTGACGGTGAGGCTGTATATCCGATCTGGCGCGGCCATCCTCAAGGCCGTGGCCAATGCAGGCCTCAAGAGGGAATATTGCATTGGCGAGAGCGCGCTACTATACTCCAACGTTGTGCAGCTCGTTGATGGTGGTGGTGGGGGCAGCAGTGGTGGATCGCCCGTGAGCGCGAGGTGTGGTGCAATCAACGTGCCGTTCACTGGTGGCATGCTCGCCGAGACATCGTCCTTCTCCTCCTCGGGTCGTTCGAACTCTTTTGGCTCCACTCACAGTGGCAGCAGCGGCGGAGATGCTCCAGCTGCGCTTCACATCGTAGCCACGCCGCGGATCAAGTTTGGACCAGCGTGCACCCTCGGCTGGAGCATCACGGACCCGGTCGCCGTCCCACCCGTGGGTCCTACTAACTGGCTCAAAATGTTCCAGATGCCGTTGGACCAGGCCTACGTGTTCAGGTGCCCAGTGCGCCAACCTCAGGAGGGAGGCTCTGCTGTGATGCTGGCAAATGAGCGCGCCACTGAGTCCTGCCTGACGCTGCCCCTCGCTGCAGCTTGCTCCCGTCTCTTCGCTGATGCTGCAGCTGCGTCTCAGCTGCTGGCCTCGGCTGCGGCAGATAGGTCGCGCCGCAAGGTGACAGCGCGACCTCCACCAGACGACCCTCACAAGTCGAAGGCGATCGTCGAGGCGGCGCTGCTAGATGGATGCGCTGATGTGGAGCTCGGAGTTGTGGCGCTGGTGCTTTTGGGCGAGGCCTCGACGCAGATTGTCAACGCCGCGGGTTTCAATATGTGTGGCATTGTGGAGGGTGGGAACGTGCCCACCGTGAAGGCCTCGCTCTCCTTTCAGCCCCCACACTCCATCTTCGAGGAGCCGCTTGGAGGAGGGCCGTGCCCCCTGCTTGACGAGGAGATGGGAGGGAAATACTGCAAGGGCCCCTCGGGGACCAGGGAGGCGCTGGGGGCAAGGTTCTGTCCCCGGATATTCAGTGGGTTGGATGATCTCCTTCCGGGTGTCGCAGGAAGCAGACAAGACGGAAAGTACATTGGCTCTGTCAGACTGGAGGTGCAGGTTGGTTACGCCAATTCTGCAATCGATAATATATCCGCTGGAATCTCAGGCGGCACGTCAGTGGAGGGCCTGGTGGACCTCGAAGATCACCTGGCCCAGCAACAGCAGGGTGGTGCCGCCCTTGGGAAGGTGCCCGTCCTCGTGCCTGCGATCGACGCGAACACAGGTGTGAGGATTGGAACTTTTGTCCTGCTGCTGCGCATCGCGAGCAATGGGAACCGCAGCCCGGCCAATCACTCCTCTTCCTCGGTTTCGTCAACGTCCAATGACCGAGGCGTTCCAACCCCTACGTCTGGTCTAGTTTCAGTGGTTGGGTTGGATACCCTCATGGAGGGAGCTGGTCTGGCGCCACACCTGGACTGTGAAGCGCCGCCCCCGAACTCCCAGCACGTCGCTAGCCCTCCCACCCCAGATGGGATAAAAAGGAGGCAGATCGCAACGATGGGATCATTCCTCACGTTGAGGTTTTTGCGCCACCAGGCCGATGTCGTCAGGAACAGGGATGCACTGACACTCTCGGAACGGAGCGACAGATATCGCCAATCTATCATGTCTGGCATCTCCAAAGAAATTGAGATGGAGGACGAAAGCGACGTCCCACTGTTCAAGCGCCGAACGCCTCGGCCCTTCAGGCCCTCCAACTCCCGTGGCGATGCCCTCCTCGCCGGTATTGGCTTCAACGTTCACGTCCAGTCACTCTCGCTGAACGTGCTCCAGCAAAACGGGGCGGGGTCACCAACAATTCAACAAGCGGCAACCACGCAGAGTGTGACACACGGCGCCCCCGCCGACCATGCGAGAGGGTTTGGCCCGCGCATGGACGAGGATGGCAGCGCCCTGAGTCCTCCGGCCGTTGGTGGGGATTCCAAGGACTCTGCTCCCAGGGGCGGTCTCAGGCGGCTGGAGGGAAAGAGGCTTGAATTCGCGAAGGATCTTGATGATTCAATAACTGGTCTCATAGTGAGTGGCATAATTCGTTCCTTGTAGAAAGTGTGCTCCCGCTCCGGAAACATGGTCATCATGCCTTCTTGGAAGTTGCACAACGCAGTATCAAGTTGTGTGCCATTGCGCATATCATGAGATGAATGAAATTTGGCTGTCCCATGTAGGAACCCTTGGTATTTCATGTCAATTTCTATTGATTCTAACACATACCTCTGTTTTGAAACACTTATTCTGAAGGGTGCCGTGGGAGAGCACTTCAAAAGCCGTGCTCAGGCCACAGCTGCCAGGCAGCAGGCCGGCGTGAAACCATCCCGACACATCCCTCCCAACCTCCCTGCTGTGACACACTATCGAACAAAAGCTGTGGATTCTGCCCAAAGGTTAACCGACTTGACGTGGGACATTTCCGTGCGCAGAGCCAATTGTTTCTCGCAGGCTCTGGGGATTGCCGTCACATCGTACCTGGCCTCTTTGAGCCACGGTGGCCCGGCGTGGAGAGGTTATGCCAGTATTTGGGTGAGACATGGGTATCTCATTACATTTGAGGGACTTTTGAGTGCAGTGGGAAAGGAATTGGGAATGATCGAAGGTAAGCTTGGGGAGGCTCTTAAACTACTTCTCTATTTCAGCACACCTCTCAATTACTTCTCGCAACAAAAGACGCATCAATCGCCATCTCTATGTTGAGAATGGTCAATGTTATCCTGGTGCCCGATGATGCATCCAAGTCTGTCCCTCCCAACAGCGCTGCAGCTCAACGAGTGCCTGTCCCTCACTCACCCTATGCTCGTTGGGTGAGTCTCGTCAACCTTGCGCCGTCTCAAGAGTCACAATCCAGGAGCCGATACCAACTTGAGATTGGTTTAGATCCTTCCTACTACAATTCCCGCGTTCCTGAGCCACTCAAGAATGGCACACCAGTGAAATTTTTCCCTGTGCTCTTCCAAATGGGTGTTGATATCCGTCAATGGGGCGTCAACGCTGGGCGTAGTGTGACGAGCCAGATAAAGGACAAGTCCAAGGGAGGTGGGATGGCAGACGTAGCTGATACAGATAACGCCGCAGATGGTGGATACAATGAGTCCACAGGTGGTAGCATTCTTGATGATGGCGATGAGGATGATGAAGGTGGAGTAGCTGATAATGAAATTCTGATGGCGCTGAACATTGAGGGGTGCCGCAAGTTGAATGCCTACGCACATTCGGCCAACCCCTCATCCCCGGGTGTTAGCTCAACTACTGCGCCAACACCTGTTTATGATTCATTTGAGCAACCTGCACAGCAAGCATCACAGCCATTGCCTGTGCACCCTTGTTTGGTACCTCTGAGTGAGGCAATCAGGGCATCTGCCGGGAAAATGGAGCATTCAGTACTTGACAGGGCAGCATCAGCATGTCAAAGACTGGGAGGGGGGAGCACTGTGTTTTGCAAGAGTGGAAAGGATCGCACTGCCATGCAGGTGACTTTCAAACAAGCCCAGTTTGTGCAACGGTTCGTGGACAAGGAGGATGGTAGGTCGATGCTAGAGGACACCCCCATATCTTATGATGAGGTGTTCTTCAAGGCCACCCTCATGCGGATGCATGGCAATCGGATACCGATATGCGAGAAGAATGCAGGAGAGCCTAAGTTCGCATTCAATCCCTTGCAGAGGAAATTCATGCCTGAAATGCTGAGGCCGGAAGCCTCTCTGTGCACTTGGAGTAAGCCCGAGACTTAAATTTCTAACTGTAAGCCCGAGACTTAAATTTCTATCTCCAAGGCACCTACCTTTGGTCAGCTCTGATGAGAATTTTCTAGCATATAAAGAAAGAACAAGCAGGTACCATAGGTGATCAAACGAGAGGTTAGGAACATCTAGAATTGGGAATTCTCACAAACAGCTCAATATGGGTGGCCAGCTGTTGCCAGGTGGGCATCGCGACTTTTCACCCTCTGCATACTAGCTTCATGCCAAGCCCCATAATCAGTGTGTTGTTCAGAGAAAACATGTCATATCAATTGGGTAACGGCAGCTAAAGCTTTGTGCTTTGTTGGAACCATTGGGATGAGACTACACTATCCGTGTTCATCTTCCTCCTACCGAAGACAAAATCTGTGATTACGCCAAGGGTCTCATAGTGAGTGGCATAATTCGTTCCTTGTAGAAAGTGTGCTCCCGCTCCG
>JALLBE010001243.1:0-12065 GCA_036939795.1 Thalassiosira mediterranea | reverse complement strand
GGCAGGGGTGAAATGTTGGTGCCCAAATGTTGGTGCCATGCTGGTGCCTGGCACCTCCTGGCACCAGCATTTATTTTGCTCGATAGTTAAACACTATGAGTTCCTGTGTGGACCACGAAATGTTGGTGCCTGGCGGTACTCAAATGCTGGTGCCGGTACTCAAATGCTGGTGCCGGTACTCAAATGCTGGTGCCAAGTGCCCAAGGATAAGGACTACTGTAATTGAATAAAAAATATTCGAACATTAATTAATTCATCATTAAATAAATCATAGATATGGGCCTAACCACCACCACCAGAGGTTGCGTACGTCAGAACGACAAATAAATTTTACCATGAGTTTACCACGAGAAAACAAGGTAGACGTTGACATCACTGAGAAAATATTTCCTCTGAATATACTCTCTCTGGGGCTGGAGGGGGGGGGGCGGGGCGGCTTGAACTTGGCTGGCTTCGAGCCCTTGGTATGGGCCGACACAGGAGTTTTGGAAAGGTGTGGCTAAATGAATCAAGTGTGTCGAGCAATTCCTACCACGGACATAACACATGGGCTGGTATAAACCTATGCAATCCTCCTCCTATCTGCTGTGGGATGTACATACAGAGAACTCCAGTGTCATTGTTATGGTCTGAGTCTCGTAGTGGTAACGTAAGTACCATACCCCCTAGTAGGTCAAAGTCAAAGGGAATTGGTATCATGATCCATCCACACACACACTGGAAGTGTTTTGCAATAGGTACATAACAAGGTAGGGGCAGATGGGCATGTGTAGGAGGTGCATCTCAAATCTACAAATTATTTTTATTCTGATATTATATCTACCCATGAACATTCGCACAGTCCTAGGGCACCAACATTTTCGGCTACGATAGGTGGCACCAACATGGCACCAACATTGTGGCACCAACAGTTCTCCCTTCTCCTTCCTGGGCCCGGACCCCACTTTTATTTACATGCCCTGCCAAAAGTCTACTTTTTACGCGCTGACCAACTCAATGCATTGCATGAGTTAGAGCTTTTTCAGGGATGCGTTGTTTGTTTGTTCCTTTGTTTTTTTTCAGGTTTTCTCATTACAACTTAGGAATTGAAAGTATTCGATACGTAATCAATCGCTTGGTTGTATCTGTCCCTCTTTTGATCGCGAAGCTTGCAGCTGCTGCGTTAACAATGGTATTTACCTTCACCTTCATGTGTATGTGCCCGGCGGGCCATGCATGATAGAGATGATTGAACAGCCCCCCTAAAGTGAAGGTGGTTCCATACCAAGCCCCCCTTCAGCTATCTGCTTTGCTGTTGGAGTTGGGGAGGAGGGAGGAGGTTTCATTCTAGCGCCAAGGCTTGGGCAGGGGGTGGGCAAGTATGGGCAGTATGGTAGGTAGGTATTGTACCATGGGTACCTATGGTTGGGTTTGGGGTAGTCGTCGGGATTGGTGCGCAGCCCCCCTAGAAAATATACAGATAATATCGCGAACATTATGTTGCCTTTTGTCGTTTATCGCTTTTCGCCCGCCACCCAGATAGATAGCAACAACTTCACTACCTCGCGCGCAGCTAACCCCCGCTTGCCCCCCCCACTCAACAAATAAATTTGATCTCGGAAATAATCTGATTCCGTGGGCGTTGGTGAGTCGACGGGGCTTTTAACAGATATTTTGACGGGCGCCCGTTAGCTACAATAGGGGAACCTCTGCATTTTTGTGCGGGCGACGGGGGAATTCCGTTCAAGCTCAGTGTTGCCTCAACTCTCTGTAGCCGTGCTGTAGCTTGATCATTTATCCCCGTTCGTTCTTCCCTGAAGGGATAAAAATAAAAATATCCCTTTCTTTTCTTACTAACTTGATATATAACAAGGCACGTATAAATAAAATAAAAAAATTAATTTAATACCCTTTCATGAATTAATTTTTGCATTCTCAGTGATCGCGATCAAATTGATTTGTTGAGTGGCCCCGCCCGCCCCCCGCCCGGCCGGCCTGCAATCCACGGTCCGTCTCCCGCCGGCCCGCCCTGTCCCCCGCCCTACTGTCCCCCGCCCCGCCGGCCCCGGCTCCTCCATTCCGCCGTGCTCTGTTCACCCATTTCCAACCGTTGTCGGCCGTCGGCCGCCCCGCTCATGGTATCGGCATCGTACTAGCCCTCCCAGCCTGCCCCCACTTCATCGCCTCCGCCTCGCCTGCCCACCGACCGATCGCCTTCTGCTCAGGATTGTTCGACCTCTCACATCGTCGCAAGATCTCGTACTCCGACTCGAGAGGCTAGTTGGCAAGCTACCATCGCTTTTTCATCGATAGCGAAGTTTCATCCAGCCTCGTTTGCAGTCCTTAGCGATCACGAGGTGGAAAATCTAGATAACACAGACACGCTTCTCTGCCTGGGAGAGGTGCGTTGAGGGCAAGCGAACTCGGAAAAGATTTCATCCAACCACAACGAAGATGTCGACTGCTCGGCGACAATCCGGTGTGGTCAAATCCATCAGGAGGCAATCGTTCATCGAAGCGTATGATAAAATTAAGGAAGAGGACGGCAGCTCGTCCTCCAGCGACGCCGGCGATGATGACGCAGGCAAGAACAACTTCCGTCCGCGGGGATCCCTGACCATCGAGGATCTCGACCTGGAGTTGAACGGCATGACCATGGAAGTCTCGATGATCGAAATGGGCGGCACTTCCCAGCCGCGCTGCGAGAGGAAAGATTCCAAGGATGGAGATTCCTCCAACTCTTCCTCCCAGAAGGCGTCCGCACCCAATTTCGCTGGTGGAACGACCCGCCGGCGGGGAGACAGGTCGCGCCGGGCATCGGCTCAAAGTCGTGCGGGTCATCATCGGGGCTTGGGCATTCGCAGGGCTAGCACCGGCGCAGACATCCAGGATAGTCTGGGTCACGGCTCTGGCCATGGCGCCTCTCTGGTTGGAAGCTTTGGCGCTGGTTCGGACCTCGACGCGAGCCTGGCTAGCTTCACCAGTCTCAACAGTTTCTCCAGCAGCATTATTACGGGAAACACACCAAATGCAAAGCCCGTGGAGGTAGGCAACTTGGTCTTTGTCACTGACAGTGAGATGGCGCAAATAATGTACGGTGATGAAAATGGTGGTAGCCAGAAGGGACCAGAGGCAAGGGGGGCATTTTCCAGACCTATTCAGAGACAAAGCTCGGATGACTCTGCCCCCACATTGGCGGCCTCATTACCACCGTCGTCAACCCTTGGCACGGGCGCTTTCTCAACGGTGCGCTTGGCTTGGCGCAAAACGCCGGGTGATGCACCGAAGAACGAGATGTCTTTGATCAATGAAGCAGCAGATTCCTTACATTCGGAAGAGTTTGAGAAACCAGAAAAAGAGGGAGAAGAACGAATATCAAGGAGGAGCGTTGTTCGCGTCCAGAGTCAAGTCAGCGATGAAAACGGCTCGGTTGAGGATAAGGGAGAGCTCGTCGCCGTCAAGGTGGGTTTTTGTCTGCAAAACTACAATACTCTCTGGTTCTAACCATTCACATCATAACGTGTGCCCCCCTTGCATGTCTCGTATGCATACCTCATGTATGGTACCATGTACTATGCACATCCATGCACATCTCATGCACATTTCCCCCATCTCATTCCTCTGCATCAGGTTATACAAAAATCTATATTGAAGAAAATGAAGACATATGAAAAAGGTCCCAACAACAGGCTCACTGTTCTTACTGCATTTGACAACATCGAACGAGAGATTGCTACCATGAAAAGGCTGAAGCATCCAAACTTAGTTCGTCTCTATGAGGTTATTGATAGTGTAGAGTCGGATAGATTGCTCATGGTGTTGGAATATGTATCATTGGGTGAGTTACTCCTTTCCAACTTCCTTCGTGCAACTAAAAATGCCCTATATATCTCGAAGTACAACCCCATTCAATTCTGCATTCGATGGTTGTTTTCTTCCGCCCAGGTGAAATATTGAGTCACGTCGAGGGCACTGACAGGTATACCAGGAAAAGGTACCGAAAAAAGGTGAAAGGCTTAACGCCCGAAGGCCATGTCGACGAAAAACATTCCGCGCTGTATTTTGTTGATATTATGCATGGGCTGGCTTACCTTCATCGGTGCGTCAGGTCTCCGCAAATGCGTAAACGCCCCATCTCTATCAATAATCTCACTCTGTGTCGATGTTGATCTGTGGCTTCATTTATCAGGAATAGGATATGTCACCGCGACTTGAAGCCGGAGGTATGGCGTTTGTATTCCAATGTTTTCAATGCTCGATCATTTCATCCTTGTTGACGAATCCTTCCCTGCTCCTTCTCATGGGAAAACCGACAGAATATTCTGTGAGTATCATCCCCACTCAATTGACACCCTCTGACCAATCGAATGCTCACATGGCTCATTACAACTATCTAGCTTGTGTGCGAGCGGGATAGCCAAGATTAGCGATTTTGGCGTAGCGCATATCTTTGAAGAGGAGAGAGATCGCGAATCATACAGAATGAACGCCCTTGATGACGATTCTCTTGATGATTTGATTACTGGCATTGGTGAGGGCAATGATGACGATCAGGAAGTCACGCGCCTATCGAAACGTGAAAGTGATGGAGCTCTGCAGATGTCTTCCAGGTATGACAGTGGATTGCTCAAGAAGAGTGAAGGTACATGGTGCTTTTGGTCTCCAGAAATGTGCAGTGCCGAATCTACAGGCTTTTCAGGATATGCATCTGATTTATGGGCGGCAGGAGTTTGCCTGTACATTTTCACCACCGGAAGGTAAGTACCTGCCGACAATCGCTGCTTTTTATCAATCACATCGGCACTCGACTTTTTTTATCCATTCACATTAATGCATCAAATATTATCTCTCACCTTCTTTTACGAACAACCACGCCATGTCAGGCTTCCTTTCTTTTCTTTGCTGCCATCAGAGTTGTTTTCAACCATTGCCGAGGCGAAGGTCCCGTCTAAGAAGAAAGACTTGTCAAATGAATTGAAAGATCTCTTAGGCAAACTGTTGGAGAAAGATCCTTCAGTGAGAGCTGGAGTAGGAGATTGCCTGCAGCATGAATTTTGTTCCGCCGCCAGGATTCTAAGGGTTGATGAACTTGGCAATGACTTCAAGGGAAGTGAGGGGCATATCATTCTATCGAAGAGTGATGTGGATTCTGCGCTCTCAGTCACAATGCCTGGAAAAGGGAAGTCTGCTCCACGCACAGTAACAAAGCGCTACTCTGCCCCAATGTTCAATTTTTCACCCGGAGCTGACAACTTGGAGCGTGTGACAGAAGTTTCCCTTGAACCTACAGCTTCCACTGATATGGCCTCTCGCGCAACACTGAAAATGAACTCCAATCTGACATCTAATGCAAAATCCTCCTCTGACATGACCTCTCGGGCAACACTGAAAATGAACTCCAATCTGACATCTAAAACAAAATCATCCACGGAATCAAAGAGGGAACATTCAGTGAACAGTCTGGGGCAATCAAAGGAGCCCAAAAAGCAGAGGAAAAGCATTGCATCAAAATTGAAAAAATGGGTGGGAAAGTGAAACGCGATATCCATACGACTGGAAAGTAGGTTGGTGATTTTGTTGGAACATGGCCGATGCCTGTAGGGATTCAATCCTGAGTGTAAATTCAGCCTTGAAGTTGGTCAATAATTTCATTGATAAAAGTGGATCGGCATGATTACAATAACTTTGTAGCATACCTCCCTGTTTTTGTATCATCCAATTGTTGGTACCCAGAAGCAAGCGCTAACTGAAAACAAACTGATCTTCCGCTGATGCTGATGGTCCAAGGTATTGATGGCATCAGAGAATATATTTAGGCTATAATTTTGCCGACTTATTGCACATCTTGAGGCAGATTAATGGTAGTGTTGACAGCTGTATCAATTACATGTCGCTGACCTTGCCTCAGTCAAAAGTGGTGAATCTGACGATGATGATGGCCTGTCTCCTCACTCCTGATTTTGCTCAGCTGAGTTGCCTCCAAATATACTGAACTATGTCGACGGGGGCAACAATGGCAATCATGACCCCCCAAATTTGGCTATTTTGTTTTGATAGCCACTGACATATACTCACAGCTCCGGGTTCATCAGGCAATAACCCTGGCACGGGGCTATGAGTGAGTACCTCAGTTGGAGTTGGGGCTATCGGTGCACGAGGTTGTCACAATACCATAGTCTCAAATTCAAATGCATCTGGGTTGAATCAATTTAAGTGTTTTCAGCTAACGTACAAAGGATTCAATCTTTTAATCAATGATTTCGACCTTGTAGAATTGCAATTTCGACCTCCCCAAAATGAAGCACAGAAGCTTGGCATCCAAACCAAGCTATTAAAGTTAGACAACAGGCAAAAAACCTGAGACGCCAGCTCTAGATGAATGTGCTAGACTTACAGATACGTAGTTGCAAACTCTTGACCGTAACCATAATCCTCTCTTAAATTAATGTTATTGAATATTATTGACAATCAGCAACATCAACCACAACATCAACTAAGTTGCATATTCACACAATAGGCTACATCACTGGAGCTGTAATTTTCATTCCCTCCTCCTCTCTCTAGAGGACATAGGTACCTCTCTAGAGGCACCCTAGGCCCTCTAGAGGTAGGCGCAAGCAAGGTTGAGAGAGAGGTGAGTGCTTCCTATGTAGTTTATTTTTTATTTTTTAGTCCACGTGGAACTGCAATAGATCTACATTTTCACTATTTCCTATGTGAATGTATATCTATATTTTACTTACATACATATATACTAATTCCTAAGTGAAACTTGTCTCTATCTACTACTTCTACTGCCCCTCTCGTATTATTTTCGTGGGCTTATGACATACATTATTAATTCCTACTAAGCAGGAGTATGTAAAAAAGATCCGAGTGGCGGGAGCCGCGGGACGTCCGGGTGTTCCTAAATTTTCATCGACGAGGTGTTCGCGCGTTGCGACCTCTGGACATCTATCAGCCGGTTATGCCCGCCCATGGCCCATGCCACCGATACGAGCAAGGTCGGAGGCGATGGAACCACAATTCCATGAGAGCCGAGAGCTGAGAGCTGATCCCTCAAGACCGTCGGTTGCCAACGCCGTCGAAAGACCTCAGTATCCGAACCACATTGGCCGTCGCGATGTCATCGCACTCATCTGGAAGCAGGGTGAACGAGGTGGAGGTGAGCTCGCACCAATAAGATCGTCCAGGACGCAACGCATGGCTTCCGATCGTGGGCTGGTTCTGTAGTCATAGGTGCCCAACTGCTAGTGGCAGCGAACGCACTCTGCTGTAGCTTCATCGTGTGTGTCAATGAGCGAACTCATTTTTTCACGACCTCTTGCATTCGCAGTCAAGGTTAAATGAGGAGTTACTACAGCTAGTCGAAGATATTTGGCGCGTGGGTGACCCAACGAAACCGTATGTATCTTTTGGGGAGCTTTTCGATGATGATAACGCCCAACAGTATTATGAGGCAATGGCTGCCACGCTGAAGGCTGCGAAGAAGCGTGAGTGACAGGATAATCCAGTTTGGTGAAAGAATATCATTCCTGCTCATACGAACCCTCTATCCATTCCATGCGATGGAACGCCTTGTTTCACTTTCAAGGTGGTATTGTCACCTACAAAAGCCCCATGCTTTTGAAGGGGGCTCACGATAAGGTAATGATAGAGTTGGTGGATAAGACGCCTCCTGAACCAAAGAAAGGCATTTCCAATGGTACAAACCCTGCTCCCTCTGATGATGTTTCTGATTCAACTGAGAACGGTGCTCATCACGTTGCAGTAAGCGCCCCCGCGGAGAAAGTGTCCAACGTGACGGCAAGGACACAAATGTCAGCAGAATCCACGACTCCTACTGAGACTGTTCCACTGCCAGAAACTGCTGCACCCATTATGGAGGAAGTTGATGCCAACTTGACGGAGTTGTCAATATCCCCTTCAAAGAAGAAGGATGCCAAATCATCTTCGACACTCCCCATATCTGATGGAGCCGGTGTTGACACAGCTGCTGGTACAGCTGCGAATCCTCAAAGTGTGGAAAATGCACCCAAACTGATGGAGCCTCCAGTGGAACCTGGACTTTCGACTGGGACTGATCCAAATGCGAAAGTGGAAGCCGATTCTGCCGAGGTTGATTCTGTTCCAGAAGTTGTGGCAGAACCATCTCCAACTCGCACCACATCTACTGCATCTAAGTCTAGCACTTCTGCTAAGATGCCCGCCAGTGTTCCAAAGGAGGAAAAAGTGTCGATGACTTCAACCAAGTCTCCGGCCAAGTCTTCATCGTCAGCACAGCCCAATGCGGCCAGCCCAGCAGTGAAAGTGGATTCCAGCAAGGTGGAGCTTTCACCTTCTCCCGACAGCAAAGCCACAAAGAAGTCGAAAAAAAGAGGTAGCATCGCTTCAAAGTTGAAGAAAATGGTTTCCAAAAAGTCAGTCCAATGAGGCATTGTTTGAATCATGCCATTGCCATTGCCTTGGTATTGGATCATGGCTTTTTTGTACCATACCCAACTCGCCAGAGTTTGTGTACCTAAGGGATGAAAGTTCTACTCTGGTGGGGAAACGTTGGAGGCAGGACATATTGGAGGAACGTTATTGATGCAGATTCAGCAAAAGATGAGAGGGAATCATATCCCACTCTTCCAAAAGATAGGAACTAAATTTTGCGCTGGCGGTGTCGTGGACCTAGAAAGTTGATGAGAGTAAGAGAGATTAATAGCACTAGTAACTCTAGAGGTAAAACTAGAGAGTAGAGAGAGGTATCAGGAATCAGGATGCTGCAGGACGGCTGCAGAACTGCAGACGGCTGCGCAGGATGCAAAACAGATCGAAGATATTAGCCAGCAGGGAGGGATATATTAGTTCCTACGTTAGATGTTCGATCAACCATATCCATCCATCCTGCCTCTTGAGCTCTCTTGAGCTCTCTTGAGCTCTCTTGAGCTCTCTTGAGTCACGAAGTCACGAAATCTTCGATCTCTGCCCCCCGTCGTCAGGTCCGGACTTTTGGACTCTTCGAGGCTCTTCGGATCCGCTCTCATAAATTCTTTGCTCTGTCGTGCGGCGTCCTCGCTCCTCGACGCTCATCGTCTGCTTTCCCCCGGCCTCGGTCGTCTCCCACCTCGACTCCGGCCGGCCATCTGAGCGTATCTGAGCTACAACATCGTTCTCGCAGGTTCTCGCCAGGATATCGTCGGAATCGGCCATAAACTCTAGTGGACTCTTGACCATCACGATCTTCAATCGAACGTCGACCTGTCGACCATCGACCATCGACTATTGTACTGGCTTCCGCCCCCGGCTCCCGACTATCGACTTTCAGTTGAGAGTGCGTCTATCGGCGTTCATCCTTCCTCGCAAGTTTCAGCTCACCAAACAAACAGGCGAAACTTTTCTTATCACCACATCACATCCGACATAAAAAAAACAAATCACGATGGCATCCGGCGACAACTCTCCTTTTCACTGGTTGGGGCTTCTCAAGTGGAGCCTTGCGTACAGCGACGGCACACAACCAACGGAGGATGTAAAACCAATGGACAAAGCCGATATAGAATTTTTAGAGAAGGTTATGAAGGAGGGTATTATTGACGAGGGAGAGAGAATGAAAACGATTCTGTCTGACTTGACAGGCAGCCTTGAATCCATGCTTGATGTGGGTACCCAGGAAGAGAAACGAAAAGAGCTGGACGTCGATGACATGCTGGTGCTGCTACAGGAGCTTCGGGATATCGTGGAACAAATCGACTATGCCAGAGCATTCATGGCAATGGGAGGAATTCCATTTTTGCTCGGTTGTGCTACGTATGAGGCCAGTGATACAGCCAAATCCGTACCAAAATCCATCCGGAAGGCCTCTCTTGGAGTGTTGTCAACCATGTGTCAAAACAATCCTCCAGTGCAACTGAGCTTGTTAGAGCACGGCCATATGCCTCAATTGATACAGTTATTCTATGACTACAGTCCAGGGAACGACCGCGGGAATGACAGGGATGACTCTATTCGAGAGAAAGCAGTGCAAGCTTTGAGCGCAAGCATTCGTGGGCATGCCATGGCTGAACACATTTTCTGCCAAAATGAGCAGGGGGTAGTGATGCTGCAGATGGGCATGGGTATGCAAAATGTAACTCCAAAGCCGTCAGTGCAATTGAGGAAGAGGTCTATATTTCTTTTGCGTGCAATTGTCACATCAGATGATGCCACTCCCGAAAGGAAACAGCAATTCAAAGATGCAATAGAGTTCATTTGCACACACGAAATAAGCGAGGAGTGGGAAGAAGATTCAGAGATCAGAGAAATGTGTCTGGCCACACTCTCTCAGCTTTTACACCCTGATCAATTGCAGCCGGAGAATGCGGAAATCATACTGAAACACAAAAGTCACATAGCATCCATTGGTGTCGCACGCATCCAAGATATAAGAAATCTAGAGGAGGGATCCGAGGAAAAGGACTACGCCACACTTGAACTTGATGAGTGGGAAGGCTTGATGGTGGCATTGGCTGAGGCTAGCAATGACTAGAGACAGGTTTCATATGATGACATGAGATCAGTCGCAATAATAAGGCTGAAGTTTGGATGCAATTGGCCATATTTCATAGTTTCAATCTGATCTCACTTGGGAATGATAAGCGACATTATGAACAATTACAATCACTGTAATTGGTTTCACGAAGGAAACACAGGCACAAAGATTATGGATATGTTAAACATTGACAATGGATATGGAGCTTGGGCTAATTGCCTGTAATTGCTCATCGCTTATAATTATTTACAATACCATGCATACTACTTTTTGTATCACATACCGCAAGATCGACCGAAGGGAAACCCATCCTCCGAGGGCTGTGTGGCATCCCATAGCGTCATGATTTCGTCGTCACTCATATCTACTTCTCTCCTATGTCCAGCATCACATTCAGTAGAAAGGAGAGGGATTTTGAGAACTGATGGTATCGTTCGCGGTGAAGCCGGCGGCGTGATAGTGGTTGGACTACATGATGAGGTGCGTGGTGATGTCGAGCGCAATGTACTCCGATGTTCTCTGAGTATGTTTTCCAAATCTTCAACAAACAACTTTGTATCTCGATCAATTTCTTTCCACTGATCTTTGCTCGAGTTCATCGATACTGTCCCCATTTCTTTTATTATTTCAGAGACCAGCCACTGGAGAGAGATGTCGAGGCATTGGTATCGAGGAGGCAACTTCGGCAAGGAAACATCACATGTATTGCGATGTTGCGGTTGATGACCGCTCTTCCATGTGGAAACAGAGCTGTTGAGATTGTAAACTTCCTTGAGCTTCAAATTTCGCTGTTTTTCCAATACTTTGAAGATAGTGTACTGGGATAATTGATCCATGGCGTCGTCGTAGAGCACTTGGCCGTTGTCACCCGCAGAACACATTTCAACGACGGGCTTTGATCCGAGAATAGGTGTTATTGTATTCATTGTTTTGATTCACGCTGCTTCGTTTTATGAGTAAAGGAGACCAGCGTTGTGTACTGGTTGTGTGTATGGTACCATGATATTATGTCCAACAGTATGCGTCTTGCCATATGTGTCGTAGACAATAGTCGTGTACTCCGCACTACCACTTAGCACGAACGAGAATTTTGTGTTCCTTTCCATGATCATCTTGATTCATTCAGCTAGCGCAAGTAGACAAGAGGGCAACCCCAGGTCAGGCTGAGCGTTGAGACATCTCATTTTGAGAACTCGCACTTGTGGGTGTTCGCAGTCACGGCTCGATGGCAGTTTTAGTGAGTATGTACGACTTGCTCTAGAGAGGCTATGGTACAACTCAAAGAACCAAGCTCGGGCTCTCCGTTCTGAGATATCCTTCGAAGTGCAAAGGTACGAACAGAATTCCTAAATTCCAAAGAATTCTCCTCATTTTATCACGAATATTCGATATCTCCAATCCCACCAAAAATGATCAAGACAAAGGGTGGAACAGAGGTCGAAGGTATTGTGTATGGTGTGTACCACATCCTGTAAGTTCGCATGTCGCATGCATGTCGCATGGTTTTGTAAGGTCTACATCTTTCGCCCCAAAAGGGGGGTCATCTAACTTTTCCAGGAGAAAAAAAGCC